>JAODAL010011236.1:0-100953 GCA_025379985.1 Phyllomedusa bahiana | reverse complement strand
TATTTTAGAAGTTTTATTTAATGGTTTTTGGGTCTTTTTGCTGTGGATACAGCTTTTTATGGTCCTTTGGAACAGAAATGTGGCTTTTAAGTGGCATTTCACCTCACAATTTTTAAAAAGTGGGAGAAGTCTATTTATAATTTTTTGGGGTCATGTTGCTGTGAGATACAGCAATAATCATGGTCCTTTGGAACAGAAATGTGGTTCTAAGTGGCATTTTCCCTCACAATTTTTAACAGTGGTGAGAAGTCATTTTTATAATTTTTTGGGTCATGCCCCTTTAAAATGCAAAATATTAAGGTCCTATTATAAAAAATGTTGTTTCTAACAGACATTTTGTTCTCACAATTGTCCAAAGTGGCTCAAGGGTCATGCTTTGAATTTTTGGGGGCATTTTGCTGTGACATGCAGCTATACTACAGGTCTATTATAAAAAAATGTTGTTTCTAACAGACTTTTTGTTTTCACAATTGTCAAAAGTGGCTCAAGGGTATGCTTTGAATTTTGGGGCATTTTTCTGTGAAAATGCAGCTATTACTACAGGTCCCTATTATAAAAAAAAAATGTTGTTTCTAACAGACATTTGTTCTTCACAATTGTCAAAATGGCTCATGGTTCATGTTTAAAATTTTTGGGGGCATTTTGCTGTGACATGCAGCTATACTACAGGTCCTATTTTTAAAAAAATGTTGTTTCAAACAGACATTTGTTCTTCAAAATTTTGTAAAAGAGTGGCTCAAGGGTGATGGTTGCGTCAGAAACAGGAATAGGTAGGGACACTGTTAATGGACCATATTGCAAAATGACTTGTTTTTGCAAGATCTTTAACATAGCTAGCAATCTGTATTGAGACAACCCATTTAATACAATTAAAAAAGAGAAACAAGCCCATGGTGGGATTCCATCCTTTTTTAAAAATGTGTTTTCTAGAATTTAAACTACTAAAAATTTCATGTACAAAAAGCGGGTAAAAATTCCTCTGAATTGTACAAGGGAGGTACAGGAAAACTTGACCAGATGTAGGTTATTCAGAGGATATGGAGTATGGAGCACTTGGGACAGAGAACAATGTACAGAGACAATTTCCTCCAGCACCTTGAGTAAAAATGATGATGTAAAAGAATGCCAAGAAATAAGGGCACCTGGGTGGAACAGGAGCGTTAACCACCAGTATTTCCAAGTGAAGCTTCATTGGTCCGAACTCATACGGTGGGGTGAAAGCGATTCCCAGGACAGGGACAGTTTATGTCCAGTGAAACTAAAATGGTGGTGGAAGACTCCTTTTTCCTGGCACTTTTAATCTGGGGTCTTGCAGGTTTGGGGCTCATGCTGTGTGCTCCCAGGAAGGGATAGTCATGTCCAGTGAAACTAAAATGTGGGTTACAAAGATCCTTTTTCCGGCCACTTTTTAATTCTTAGGGGGGTTCATGCAGGTTGGGGCTCAATGCTGTGGCCCAGGAAGGTTTATGTCAAGATCCAGTGGAAACAAAAATGGTGGTTGAAAGACTCCATTTTTCCGGCACTTTTTAAATCTGGGTCATGCAGGTATTGGGGGCTCATGCTGTGACCAGGACAGGGATAGTCAAGGTCATGTGAAACTAAATGGGTGGTTGATAGACTCCTTTTACGGCACTTTTTATATCTGGGGGTCTTGCAGGTTTGGGGCTCTGCGAGTTCCCAGGACAGGGATATGCAATGTCCAGTTCAGTAAAAGGATGTTCTATATCTTACTGCCTTCTGGCAATTTGTAATTTGGGGCTGGGTTCATGCAGTTTATGGCTCATGCTGTGGTGCAAAGACAGGGATTTGTGTATGGTGTGTGATGTTTTTTTTTCTGTGGCTTTTATAAACCTAAGTGTGCTTGCTATGATGTAGACACGTATCCAGTTGGACTGTTGGGTGATTGTTATTTCCAGCTTCTCCAGACCTGTTTGGGTGGTAAGAATGTTGGTGTTGTTGCTCTCACAATAGACTTTAATGGTATCGATCTGATTATACCAAGTCGGACCATCGTATATCTTGGTTGATGGTACGGCTATCGACATCGAGATGTCGGTACAGTATGGATGCCGATGATTAAGGTTCACCTTAGTTAGGCGGGTGCATATAGTGCCGGTATAATAGTGCTGAGCATTGATTTGTGATCTTTTTTTTTACTTGGGTGTAGGATATTGTTTGTGTGCGTGAATATATTGCCTTATTCTGGTCTTGAGAATAGATTCGAAGGGATGGGGCGTAGCTGAGTTGGGGCTCATCCCGCGATTGAGAGTTGACAGAGTCCAGGAAATACAATGGTAGATACCGCGCGAGTGTGTTAGCGGAGAAGAGTTTCTAATTTGTGGTCATATTTAATAGCTAGAGAATGCGAGATGCCTAAATTACTTGTCTGGTTACGTTGCAAACGGTTTTATACGGGGTGATAGTTTGATCTGTGGGCATCGATTAGTTTAGGTAGTGGTCGAAATGGTGTTGTGGAGTTGTTCTAGCGTAAACTGTGCTCGGCAAGGATTCAAAGTGGTGTTTGGTTGTAGTAGGTGACCTGGCCAACGTAATCGCTCAACACTAATGACAACTCCTTTTATATGCTATTTTGAACACATAGACATCATCTCTTGCTTACGATCCTCTCAAATAACTAAGCAAGTCTCTATCTGGCTTTATGGTCCAGATAGAGAAATACAGGCAGTCCTCGACTTACACCGTTCTGACTTACATCTGTGCCCGAGTTACAAACAGGATTAGTGGGGGGTATGCTGGAACTTGTAGGTCCATTTTCCACAGCATGATAGTAGCTGTGAACGACAAGTTCAGCATGCCACAGCTGCAATGGAGGAGAATTGGAGGTGAAATCTTCTTAGCAGGGGCACAGACAGCAAAACAAATGTAAAATACCTTCCCAGCACTATTTAATACTGAAAAGAAAACTTTTGTGCTGGAATTACATTTAATACATGAACCTGTCCGACTTACATTCAAATTCAACTTAAGAACAAACCTACAGTCCCTATCTCATTCATAACCCAGGGACTGCCTGTATTTGTAGAGCTATAGCCATATAACCCGGGTATTTCTGAAGTCACTCTCCATGATCAGCTTATATTTAACATGAGATTGTCTTCTCGAGACGTAATTTTTTAAACTTTCCTCAAGGGTCTGAATTATTTTTTTTTACTTGATTTCACATCATGACCAACATCCTCAACATAAAACTCTACCATTAGCTGTTTCTATCATAAAGGGGTATCGCATCCCATTGATTAGCTTTAGATATGTAGGCAGAAGTAAATAAAGACTATTCCCAAATCCATTGCTGTTATTTTGATTCCTTTCAGAGCTAGAGCAGTTTATATCACTTGTTTTTTATACAGAATGCTTCCATACCGACTATCTCTGTTTGCTCTAGCAGCCCTGGCCAGGAGGATGATGTCACTCCCTGCAGTGTCTTATCAGCAGCAGATGAGCTTGTTTGTTTTTCACTTACAAACCGTAAGCCTTTACAGCTTTGTCCTGCTGTTTTTAAAACCACCTCTAGCAACAAGTCCCTCTAAACAGGTCAGCACGAGGAATTACAAGAGCTAAAATTTCAGCCACTGCTGTAGAACTGCCCACAGCCCAATCAGGAAGATGGCTGTGAAGAGGACGTTCAGTGAAACAGCCTGAGAAAACCTCTTTAATGTTGGACAGGTTATTTACTCAAGTTAAAAACTGCATATGGAGACTATTTCTATTCAGTCTCTGCATTTCTTCCGGTCTCCACAATATGAACAGAACGGCAGCAATTTGCAAATAAAAGAGGCTATAATTCTTTGAAACAAGGCAGAATTCTAGTGGACTGAGGACCAACATTCCAATTTCTAGTGGGTGTCATCAGTTGGTTTGCACATTCTAGCAATGTTCAAGCTTTCTGTGATGAATGAGGCTGTGTACTGAGTATGATCTTCTGATTAGGTGATTCATATTCTTTTGCATCAGCTGATTTGTGAGTATATATGTTGTTTAAGATTGTGTATATATACTCTAATATTCTTGACTACCTTTATTAAAATGAGGTTTGTATCTTTGGAGTGGGTTTTGTATATCAGGGAATAATAGTGTATTGTAGTCAGAAGTAGGTTCCGGTTGGGTACGCCCTTATCGGGGTGATTATCCCAATTTTATGGTTGAAAGGGATTAAGTAATTTCTTAGGAGTATTAATTGGTTTTTCATGATATCTGTATATAATAAAAGTTAAGTTTTAATTAATTTGTTTCACACAACATATTGTTTGTACTTTCTGATATATGATGGCATGTTGTGGGGTTAACAGTATTCTGAATTGCCCAATCCAATATTGATCTTTGGGGAGGTGTTGTTTTCTTGTGATTCAGCCTTTTACTCAGAGAAATTTGCAGCAAAAGACTTGGAAAAAGGACTTTGGATGGTGATTTGATGACCAGGCCTGTGGCACAATACCAGGTTTGCTTCCAATGAAAATCAATATAGGAGTTTTTGCTTTGAATAATCCATTTTTCTTAGAAATACATTTTGTCAATAAGCTGATCAGAAAGTATTTCCTGCAACCAACTTTGATCTATAGGAAAACCTAGCATTGAGTGTTCACCACCACAGGTGAAATTAGGCATTATACATTGCCCATTCACACAAATGGGATATACGGAATCTGTAATGCAGAATAGGACAGGTCCTCCAGAGTGAGAGATACTTGTTGTAACTGCTCCCCCCTTTGGCCCAGAGATGAGTGTGCTGAACAGGGAGCCCCCTTTATTAAGTCAGAATTCTATACATGAAATAGGCAGCATCAACTCGGATTTCTAAACTGGTCATCCCCATTAATGGCTTATCCTTAGGATACTGCATCAATGTCCGATCAGTGGGAGTTTTATCAATGTGACCATCATCAATCTTTGAAAACAGCAGCGGGTGGGCTTGCTCTGATCAGACATTGATGGCCAACACTGCCGACTGCATCTCTATAATCCTTCTGGAAAAGTATAGCATTATCCTTCACTCCAATAATAATAAATGAGAAGAGGTAACAATATTTACTGAGACGAGATTGTGACATGGAACAAGACATTGTGCACTTGTAACTCTGTATAATGAAATTCATATTGTTATTCCGGCGCTCGCAGTTAATCACATTATGCATGTGCACATTTGTTATAGCTCTTAAGGAGTAATTTAACTGTGCATTTTAATAATGTTTAGCAGGTAAACATCAACATCTTGGAGTCTAGGACGGGTTCTTTATTTAAATAGTAATCACGTTTAAGAGGCTGATTTGCATTGATGCGGTTTAGGTTTTCTTCTTATCTTTGCTTTCATGAACCTCACTGCCATTTCTGTGACAAATTGTTTTATTACAAGATCTTTCTTCTACAGATGGAAGATTTTGCAATTCTTGAGGCCCTGCTGTCTAGGGTACATTTAGACCTCTCAGGTGTGGGGAATCAGAGCAGTACAGACGTCTTTAAAATATTGTGACCAGCTGGAAATGATGTATCCAAGTAGTTCCTATTGAAAATGAGTGACCATAGTCCACAAAAGGCAATATGATTTGCCATTGGATTTCATAAAAGATAATCTGTCTGCTCTCCTGTTATTTCTATTTTAGTATTTATATTTCATATGAAAATAAATTCTGGAATATGTTTTCTACGATGTTCATATTCATCTTGTGTAAGAATCGGGAACCTGTAGCCGACCAATGGAAATGATTCTAGGGGCCCACCATTGGAGTTGGTTCTTGGAGCCCACCAGTGGAGTTGATTCTTGAAGCCCACCAGTGGAGTTGATTCTTGGAGCATAGCAGTGGAGTTGATTCTTGGGGTCCACCAGTGGAGTTGATTCTTGGGGTCCAACAGTGGAGATGATTCTTGGGGCCACCACTGGAGGTGATTCTTTGGGACAACCCATTGAGAAGATTATTTAGGTCCACCACTGGAGAGGATTCTTGGGGCTTACCCATGGAGAGGATTCTTTAGGCCCACCAGTGGAGTTGATTCTTTGGACCCACCAGTGGAGTTGATTTTTTGGACCCACCAGCAGAGTTAATTATTGATACCCACCAGTGGAGTTAAATCTTGGGGCCCACCAGTGGAGTTATGTCTTAGGGCCTACCAGTGGAGATGATTCTTGGGACCCACCCTACAGCTACTATACATGACTGCTCATACTGCACATAACTTTCTCTGGAAAGCAGCCCCAAGCATGTCATGACCATGGGTCCATCGTGGGTTTTCACTGCTTTCCTGTGTGTCAGTCCGGGCCTGAACTCCTCTGTTATTCTGGAAATATATGACTAAACTGAGAGAATGGTGACAGCTTAAAATTTATAAAGGTTGATAAAAGTTCAGTTGTGGATGGGGCTTTAGTCATTAACAATTCTACTTGATATACTTCATAATAGAGATTTACATGAATTCAAGCAACGTCTTCCTAAGACTTAAAGGGGAAATTCATTTATCTAAAACTGAATTCAATTGTTGCAGGTTTTACTGAGGATTACCTCCAAATCCACGGCAAAAGCCACATGTCCAGTTGAAAAAAACCAAAAAAAAACCATGCTATTAAAACTACTCTGCTAACTCATCCATGTACACTATGTACACTCAACCCCCAGAACTACAGTTAAATACATGCTGCAACTTTCATGTGGGTCAACTTATTATCACTGGAAGCCAAGGATGTAAAGACCAGGGGAATACCAAGGAAGAATTGCTATGAAAGCGCCAGGTAAGGTGAGTACGTTTTTTTTTTTTTTTTTTGGGGTGTAATCAGATGTTTTATATAGGAAAATCAGCAAAAATAAATACATAATAAATAGTTCAAACCAATATCCACATCATTTGTTTTGGTTATGTTTTGCAGATTTTCAGGTGGATTTTCCATGGATCCAGCAAATCCGGTACTAGTGGATGTATCTTATGGAGGCCCCTTAGATGTCCCCTTTTACAAGGAGCACTTGAAATCTTATAGCATACCTTTCATTATAAGAACAATAAAATCCTGACTATGGTGGCTAGATGTAGCGTTGCCAGAAAAGTTTTATGGAGTTGGAATATTTTGGATACTTTTATTTATTATCTCTGCAGATAGGATCTTCCCTGCATAAGATCAGAGTTGTCCACCTTGCAGAAGTATAACTTTTTCACGCTGCAGTTCAACTTGTAGCTCAGAAAATAGGGAGGGTGATGCTTGTGTCCATCCTCCCAATTAATTTCTATGGGAGTTCCAAATATAGCCAAGTAGGTGTGCTCGGCTATATCCACACAATAGGTCTCATCTATCCACACACCATATCTCTACACTCCCTATAGCTACACCCTCTGCCCCCATGCTGCTCCTCTTTTATTGAAGCAATGAGTGACATGTTGCTCCATCCGCCTCCTACCTGACTTCTACTTACTGTTCTACACTACACAGATTTCCAAACATGTACAGTGATCCTTTAGCTTGGTCACCGGGACCTAAAAGCTGAACCTCAGGTGTAGGACGGATAAACCCCATACCACTGCACGGTGTGAACCTGTCTTTAATATTATGTACCGTAACCTAAAGGAGGAAACACAACATCACCACTATGAAATGACTACAAAGACAAACAAGCACCACAGGACTCACCATCATCCTGCCGATAGCTATCTGAGAGTTGGTAGAGGTTTGTCGGAGAGCTATATTGTCTTGTTCTGTCTCTTTCAGATTGGGAAGATTGTCCGATAGGTTCTAGTGAGGAGCTATATCTCGGTCTGTTCTTGTTGTTAAAAAGTGCCAAAGATGAGCTTCCTGATTTTCTTCTAAGTATTGCAGCATATGAGGTCTGCTGTCCGGGAACAGCGTTCGTAAGGGCTAAAAGAAGAATACAAAAATATTTTTACAAAAACATTCAATGCAAATAAACTGCAGACATATATTGTTAACCAGACAAATTCGCAAAGTAGATCTTCTGATGTAGTATCAGGAATGATGAGGGTTTGCTAGAGATGCAATGCACGACAACCAGCTGACAAAGCTGTGATCGTTAGGGAACATAGTCTTAGGAACCACAGTAGCCGACCCACTCAGTACTGATTAGAGTGAAGGGGAACAGATTGCAGGGAGATTGCACGTTCTTCAAGTCATTAAAGGGAATGTATCATCAAAAAATTACTTATTGTTTAACTCCCATTTTTATGTTAAACACATTTTTTAGGAATTTTGTTTTTTTTTCTTAATTCTCCATATCACTTTCAGTATTTTTTATTGATTCTTAAGTTCTGCAGTTTTCACTTTGGCCACTAAGCCTAATAATCATCTGACACTTCCTGTTCTGTAGAGAAAGATTTTCAGTGTCTGCCAATTATCAGTAAAAGCAAGGTCAAACTGAAAGGAGATACCAATGTGTATGGATAACAAAGGATCCACCAGTCACAAGAGGAGATAGTCACAGCTCCCCCTCTCACCTCTCTGCACAGTGATTTTGTCCCAGGTCACACAGCATGACTAGAAAACTCTCCTATAGAAGTCTATGGGACAAAATCAGTCTTAAAGGGGTTTTGTCACGATGTAATGTTGACGTGGGATCCTCCAAAATGGGTATTTAATCACTTTTCTAAATATATGTGATTACAAAAAGTGAAGCCTCTGAGAGCTACAGCATTGCTCAGTCCCCCTTAGTTTCCTGATAGTTTACATTAGACATGACCAGGACACTGACAGGAGCTGATCTGGCCATGCTTGTGTGTTTGCACTTCTTATCTGATGACAGGGAAGGAGCTTGCAAGGGGCTGGGGAGAAAAGTGCAGTGTTTGAGGCTGTCTGCTGTATAGAGAATCCACTGGTTGTAATGTAATTATTTGAGTAAACTTTGCAGACTCTCCCTGCTTCCTCACTCTCGGCTCACCCCCTCCCTCTCCCCCGTGACTCAGTATGCTTTGTTTATCTTCTCTCCTGAGCAAATAAGAGGTAAGGAACTCACTTCCTGGCAAAACCCCTTTAAGGCTCATATGTGCATGAAGCTGCTGAAAAGCATCTCACTGACTGATGTTAAAGCAGTGCAAGCAAGAATGTCTTCCCCACAATCATATATAGACGGCCGAATAGAGAAATCTACAATCAGGAAATAAAAAAGGCTAAGAGGAAAAGAATATGGATCAGGGCCTTGATTTAATAAGTTAAAAAAAGAAATTCCCTAAAAGCTTGCAGTATTAAAGAAAAAAAAAATAATAATGTCCAGTTAGCCTGCCTAAGAATGTTATGTTTGTATTTGTTTCTCTGATAACTTTTTTGAGTAACATTTTTACTTGAATTTAAGTGCTTCAATTTGGGTTGGCCTGTATTAGAATATGGCATAATAAATCATGACAAATGGGGTACAGGCAGCACTCTCACATGTAGCATTGGGATTAGGTGCCAGACAAGGATGGTCCAACCTAGATGCAATCATATACTAGGCAAACGGCATATGGAAGCAGTCAGCACTCCAAATAATGGTGAGTACTGCAGCTTTCGAATTTGTATTCAACCATCCATGTTAAGAACAGTAACCAGTGTGTCAATGAGCAATAGTGCAGCGACTTGTGGATATGAGATGGACCTTCTGGCAAAATGACCCAAACTACTGTATATATGCTTCTAAATAAATACACACATTCTGGTGTTAAATGGCTACAGCTTTATTTAAAACCATATCACACCAATCACAGTGAGGAGTCAGGTGCAATACTATGCAAGTATGTATTTGGATTCAAAGATCCCCCAGGTGCTGCCATACAGCAACCGGCAAGACAGCAATCAAGGGGCGACATGTTCTGTCCTGAGATTCTAGCAAAGCCAGTGCACTTACAGGGCACCAATGACCCGACCAAAGATCCTCACTTCACAGCCAAGCCGCCCTTGGAAGAGGTTTCCATTACCACACCTCTAAAGCTCAGCCTGTCCACCACCGTTACATTTAACAGCTTCTATTAGTTAAAATTAGTCCATCATAACTAACCTGCAACTTCCACCGGACTTCTGAACTGAAACAATAAGCCTTGACCGATCTTACAAGCATCAACTTTTTTTTTAATTTTATATATATATTTGTATTGTATATATTAATGTATATCATATATCTTATATTTATATGCTAAAATATATTTTTTTTTCAAGGCCTGAAATTTCAAACTATAATCAGGCCAAATTCGGCACTAAACCAGTAGAGGAAAAAACCTCTGTGGAGGAAGCCTTCAGGGAACCATGACCAGAGGACTGCCCTTCCCTTGGACAAGGAGGGTAATACCAAAATAAAACTCAATTTGATATTTCTAAGATTTTACAATGTAACAAATATATTATACAGAAAATCCACAAATAGGTAAAAAATTGAATAATTCATAAATCAAAATCCAACAGGGGAAACAGTTAAATAACTTCAAACGAACAATCATACGGGCAGGAAGTTTCTTCCATTACTTCTGGTGAGAGAAAGTGGATGAGACAGTGGGACAGGAAATGACGTATCTTCAGAAACCCCACCTTCCTTATAGAAAAGACCCTTCATTTAGAAACTCCTCTAACTCTATGGCCATGTTCACACGGCTGATTCTGAGACGTAATTCAGTCCGTAATTACGCGCCGAAGTGCGCCAATTACGGGCTGAATCCGTCCCAGTAACTACGGTAATGCACAGTTCTCATAGAGATCTATGCATTACGTCTCCTCTCCTGCTCGGCGAATCCGCCGGGCGGGGAGATAATTGACATGTCACTTTCTAGCGGCGTATACGCGCCGCTAGCAATGACTGTCTATGGGCCTGTGAAATGCCGGCCTCCCGCTCGCTCTCCCGCTCCCGCCCCGCCCCCGGCCACACGGCGTAGTTGCGGGGCGAAATTACGCCCCGCAGTTAAGCCGTGTGAACATAGCCTAAAAGGGCAGTCACCCCAGCCGAAATACATGCAATGACGTGTACACAATCATTAGTAAAGGCTTTTAAGGACTCCCCTTCCCACAGTCATGCCCAGCTTTGCCTTGTACCATGAGAGTTTCAGTACAGCGGTGGCTGTGTTAGCTATTTAGTGTATTTTTTAGGGTTGTTCACACAGCGTTTTTGGATCCGATTTTGGATCCGTTTTGGATCCCAAAATCGCATCCAAAAACGCAATTGGATCCATAACACATACAACACGCATCTAACATGCAGGTATGTGTTTGGCTGCATTTTGGCTGCAGCAGGATCGCACCCTATAGTTTTAAACAGGGCGTCTGCTGCGTCTTTCAGATCAAGAATTGACACGACAATTCTTAGAATGGATCCAAAAGACGCAGCAAAAACATGCAAGTAAACAGGCATCGGGGATCACTTGTCTGAACACCTGTGCGTGTTTTACATTGAAAGCAATGGAAATCACACTGCACATTGTTAGATGTGTGTTTGGGTCCGAAAGACGGATCCAAACATGTATCTATAAACATATGTACACACGGAAAGAACACGTTGTATGTACACAAAGACCAAACATGTCATATGTACACACGGACCGAACACGTCATATGTACACACGGACAGAACATGTTTTATGTACACACGGAAAGAACACGTCGTATGTACACACGGACAGAACACGTATGTTCACATAAACAGACCACGTTGTATGTACACACGGACAGAACACGTCCTATGTACACACGGACAGAACATGTTGTATTACACACAGACAGAACACATCGTATGTACACATGAACAGAGCACGTTGTATGTACACACGGACAGAACACGTCCTATGTACACACGGACAGAACATGTCATATGTACACACGGACAGAACATGTCGTATGTACACACGGACAGAACACGTCGTATGTACACACGGACAGAACACGTATGTACACACTGACAGAACACGTCCTATGTACACACGGACAGAACACGTATGTACACATGGACAGAACACGTCGTATGTACACACGGACAGAACACGTCGTATGTACACACGGACAGAACACGTATGTACACAAGGACAGAACAAGACGTATGTACACACAGACAAAACATGTCATATGTACACACGGACCGAACACGTCATATGTACACACGGACAGAACATGTCGTGTGTACACACGGACAGAACGCGTATGTGCACATAAACAGAGCACGTTGTATGTACACACGGACAGAACACGTATGTACACATGGAGAGAACACGTCGTATGTACACACGGACAGAACACGTATGTACACATGGACCGAACACGTCGTATGTACACAAGGACAGAACACTATGAAACACAGGGACCGAACACTTTCGTATGTACACACGGACGAACACGCCGTTTGTACACACGGACAGAACACGTATGTACACATGGACAGAACACGTCGTATGTACACACAGACAAAACATGTCATATGTACACACGGACCGAACACGTCATATGTACACACGGACAGAACATGTTTTATGTACACACGGAAAGAAAAACGTCGTATTTTACACACGACAGAACACGTAGGGGCACACATGGACAGAACACGTCTTATGTACACACAGACAAAACATGTCATATGTACACACGGACCGAACACGTCATATGTACACACGGACAGAACATGTTTTATGTACACACGGAAAGAACAAGACGTATGTACACAAGGACAGAACACGTATGTACACATGAACAGAACATGTTGCATTACACACAGCTCGAACACGTGGTATGTACACACGGACAGAACACGTCGTATGTACACACGGACAGAACACGTCGTATGTACACATGGAGAAAGCACGTCGGATGTACACACGGACAGAACACGTCCTATGTACACACGGACAGAACATGTCCTATGTACACACGGACAGAACAAGTCGTATGTACACACGGACAGAACTGGTATGTACACACGTACAGAAACACGTTGTATGTACACACGGACAGAACACGTCCTATGTACACACGGATAGAACATGTCGTATGTACACACGGACAGAACACTAATGAAACACAGGGAAACAGAACACGTCGTATGTACACACGGACAGAACACGTATGACACATGGACAGAACACGTCGTATGTACACACGGACAGAACACGTCGTATGTACACAAAGACAAAACATGTAAATATATACACACGGACTGAACACGTCATATGTACACACAGACAGAACATGTTTATGTACACAGGGAAAAGAACACTCGTATGTAAACACGGACAGAACACATATGTGCACAGGGGACAAACAGGTCGTATGTACCCCACAGACAAAACATTCAAATGTACACATGGACCGAACACGTCGTATGTACACACGGACAGAACACATCTTATGTAGACACGGACCTAACACGTCATATCTACACAATGACATAACTCTTTTTATGTACACACGGATTGAACACGTCGTATGTACACACGGACAGAACACGTATGTACACATGAACAGAACATGTTGCATTACACACAGATAGAACACGTATGTACACATGAACAAAGCACTTTGTATGTACACACGGACAGAACACGTCGTATGTACACACGGACAGAACACGTCCTATGTACACACGGACAGAACATGTCGTATGTACACACGGACAGAACATGTCGTATGTACACACGGACAGAACATGTCCTATGTAAAACACGACAGAACACGTAGGGTACACACGGACAAAAACCCACGTTGTATGTACACACGGACAGAACACGTTGTATGTACACATGGACAGAACACGTATGTACACATGGACAGAACACGTCGTATGTACACACGGACAGAACACGTATGTACACATGGACAGAACACATCGTATGTACACACAGACAGAACCCGTCGTATGTACACACAGACCAAACATGCCCATTGTACCAGGGACTGAACACGTCATATTACACACGGACAGAACATGTTTTATGTACCACACGGAAAGAACACTCTATGTACACACGGACAGAACACTATGTGCACATGGACAGAACACGTCGTATGTACACACAGAAAAAACAATGTCAAATGTACACATGGACCGAACACTCGTAGAAACACACGGACAGAACACATCTTATGTAGACATGGACAAAAAAATCGTATGTACACAGGGACAGAACACATCTTATGTAGACACAGACAGAACACGTCGTATGTACACACGGACAGAACACGTCATATGTACACACGGACGGAACACGTCGTATGTACACAGGACAGAACACGTCATATGTACCACGGACAAAACACGTCATATGTACACAACGGACAGAACACGCCCATATGAATACATGGACAGAACACGTCGTATGTACACACAGACAGAACACGTCGTATGTACACACGGACAGAACATGTTGTATTACACATGGACAGAACACATCGTATGTACACACAGACAGAACACGTCGTATGTACACACAGACCGAACATCGCATATGAACACACGGACTGAACACGTCATATGTGTACATGGACAGAACACATCGTATGTACACATAGACAGAACACGTCCTATGCACACACGGACAAACACGTCATATGTACACACGGACAGAACATCATATGTATACATGGACAGAACAACTCTTATGTACACATAGACAGAACACGTCCTATGTACACACGGACAGAAAAACGTCATATTTTATACATGGACAGAACACGTCGTATAACACATAGACAGAACAACGTCCTATGTACAAAAACGGACAGAACACGTCATATGTACACACGGACAGAACACGCCCATATGTATACATGGACAGAACACGTCGTATGTACACATAGACAGAACATGTTTTATGTACACACGGAAAGAACACGTCGTATGTAAGAAATACTACAAATTCTATATGAACAGAGGATTTATACCAATATATCACTGCAAATAATAATCCCTGTTAAAACATAAATTTTACTTATCTTTTTTTAAAAAATATTAATATCTCAACCCCTATACATTACCACTACATACCTAGATGATACAGCATACTGTGCACTATCTGCCAGTGGAGTAATCGCCCTGATAAAGAGCGGCTCCGCTTTAATGACAGACAATGTCACTACATGCGTGTATATTCAACTTTATATACCAGCTATCCCGACGCGTTTCCCCCATACAATTTCTAGGGTTCATCAGGGGATTCAAAATTTCTCTCACTGTGGAAAAAGAATACGCTATATACAACGCATATATCACAACACATGTACTTCAAAATTAGATAAATAAACTGATACTTAGCTCAAGTGCTGCCAGGTATAATGACGATAAATTCCCGCAGCACCTCTAGTATGCTGGCACCCAAGATAAGAGGGATACCTCTTATCTTGGGTGCCAGCGTACTATAGAGGTGCTGCGGGAATTATCGTCATTATACCTGGCAGCACTTGAGCTAAGTATCAGTTTATTTATCTAATTTTGAAGTACATGTGTTGTGATATATGCGTTGTATATAGCGTATTCTTTTTCCACAGTGAGAGAAATTTTGAATCCCCTGATGAACCCTAGAATTGTATGGGGGAAACGCGTCGGGATAGCTGGGATTTAAAGGTGTCTATACACGCATGTAGTGACATTGTCTGTCATTAAAGCGGAGCCGCTCTTTATCAGGGCGATTACTCCACTGGCAGATAGTGCACAGTATGCTGTATCATCTAGGTATGTAGTGGTAATGTATAGGGGTTTAGATATTAATATTTTTTAAAAAAAGATAAGTAAAAGTTATGTTTTAACAGGGATAACACGTCGTATGTACACACGGACAGAACACGTATGTACACATGAACAGAACATGTTGTATTGCACACAGATAGAACACGTATGTACACATGAACAGAGCACGTTGTATGTACACACGGACAGAACACGTCGTATGTACACACGGACAGAACACGTCCTATGTACACACGGACAGAACATGTCGTATGTACACACGGACAGAACATGTCGTATGTACACACGGACAGAACACGTCATATGTCCACACGGACAGAACAAGTATGTACACACGGACAGAACATGTCGTATGTACACACGTACAGACCCCGTCGGATGTACACACGTACAGAACTCGTATGTAAAGATGGACAGAACACGTCGTATGTACACATGGACAGAACACGTATGTACACATGGACAGAACACGTCGTATGTACACACTGACAGAACACGTCGTATGTACACACTGACCAAACATGTCATATGTACACACGGACAGAACATGTTTTATGTACACACGGAAAGAACACGTCGTATGTACACACGGACAGAACACGTATGTGCACATGGACAGAACACGTCGTATGTACACACAGACAAAACATGTCAAATGTACACATGGACCGAACACGTCGTATGTACACACGGACAGAACACCTCTTATGTACACACGGACAGAACACGTCGTATGTACACACAGACAGAACACGTCCTATGTACACACGGACAGAACACGTCGTATGTACACATGGACAGAACACGTCATATGTACACACGGACAGAACACGTCGTATGTACACATGGACAGAACACGTCATATGTACACACGGACGGAACACGTTGCATGTACACACGGACAGAACACGTCGTATGTACACACAGACAGAACACGTCGTATGTACACATAGACAGAACACGTCGTATGTACACACTGACAGAACACGTCATTTGTATACATGGACATAACACGTCGTATGTACACATAGACAGAACACGTCCTATGTACACACGGACAGAACACGTCATATGTACACACGGACAGAACACGTCATATGTATACATGGACAGAACACGTCGTATGTACACATAGACAGAACACGTCATATGTACACACGGACAGAACACGTCATATGTATACATGGACAGAACACGTCGTATGTACACATAGAAAGAACACGTCCTATGTACACACGGACAGAACACGTCATATGTACAGACGGACAGAACACGTCATATGTATACATGGACAGAACACGTTGTATGTACACATAGACAGAACACGTCCTATGTACACACGGACAGAACACGTCATATGTACACACGGACAGAACACGTTATATGTATACATGGACAGAACACGTCGTATGTACACATAGACAGAACACGTCATATGTACACACGGACAGAACACGTCATATGTATACATGGACAGAACACGTCGTATGTACACATAGACAGAACACGTCCTATGTACACACGGACAGAACACGTCATATGTACACACGGACAGAACACGTCATATGTATACATGGACAGAACACGTCGTATGTACACATAGACAAAACACGTCATATGTACACACGGACAGAACACGTCATATGTATACATGGACAGAACACGTCATATGTATACATGGACAGAACACGTCATATGTACACACGGACAGAACACGTCATATGTATACATGGACAGAACACGTCGTATGTACACATAGACAGAACACGTCCTATGTACACACGGACAGAACACGTCATATGTATACATGGACAGAACACGTCGTATGTACACATAGACAGAACACGTCCTATGTACACACGGACAGAACATACCCTTACAGATTTTTTTCTGCGGGGAAATTGTAAGTAGCATGTGAGCGATGTCCCGGAAAGCCGGTTCCCGATGTGTGGAATAGGGATAGCCATTAGACTTGATACAGAATTGGGGACAAAATCCAATCCAGCATACAAATCTAATCCACTATTGTAAACATATCGTAAGGATAACTTTCATTTTGAAAAACTTCTAATATGATATATTGACACGTCAGTGGTGGTCTGGGGGCTGATACACTCACCAAAAAATGAACAAGCAGAATTGTGCTCCCTAGAAACGGTGCCCCTGCATTTCTGCTAGGCTTGTTTTGTGATGTTTAGCACTATGATATTATATTTACACGTTTGCGTACATTTATTATTTAACCAATCAATTATTATTGTGAAAGCCATGACACTGTGTGCATTGTTTTTATTTCTTTTGAATATTTTTTTTATTTTTTTTCCTCATTTTTCTTTATTACATTCAGTGCCAATTGGAGAGTTACTTCACAGTTTTGCTTAACAAGACAATTTAGTCTTTTGCACTCATTAAAAAACAATCTCCACAGTATGGTCTCACCATGAAGCTGCAGCTGACCTTTTGAAATAAGTTTAAGAAACTGCAATGCAGTGAAGGCTGTGGAAGTCTTGCACCTGGCTCGGTTTCTGCACACCATCTCAAACTACTGTAATTAGTGTCAGAGATTCCCAAGTGATGATACAGCAACACCGTGTTTCATTGCCGCATAGCCTGTATTTCTCCATTATGTACAATGCTAGCTGGAAAAGCTTAAAGGGGTTTTCTGACTTCAAAGATTAGCTTCTATAATGTAGAGAAAGGTAAATGAAGACTTTTTCTAAATATTTTAAGATTTTCCTGGTCAGGACATAAGAGACCAAGGAAACAAGTTTCTCTAGTTACGGTCCTGCTCTCCTTTCCTGATTAGACAGACAGCAGGAAGTGACATCACCATGGTCAGAGGCAGTAGAGACTTTATCTCTAACAAGATTAGCTTGTTTACAAATAAGCAATTATTTTCACTCCTTAGAGCTCTGTAGCTTTGTTTCCACAGATTAAATTGAATACATTTATGTGTTTGTAAACACTCAGATAGACATAAAGAAGCTAAACATGCTAATTAATCCTATAGAACTACCCACAACTTTATGAGGCAGTGTGCATCTAAAACTGCCTGTGACTTTTTGAAGCAGCATGGAGAGAAAACCCTTTTAAAGGGGTATCTCACCACAATGATTAGCTTTTATGTTGGGGAATGCAAATGAATATTATTACCAAATACATTTTTATTTTTCTTTGTTCAGGAGATGAAGACTTTATCTACTGACCACCTATATGTGCTCTCTCTCCTCTCTCATTGCTCTAAGCAGTCATCATATCATGGTGAGTCACACCCTACTGAGTCTTATCTCTAGTACAGAAGTTTGTTTACCTAAGTTCATAACAAGTTTTAAACCTCTATGGCCTTGTGCACTACAGATTATAAATCTCCCGCATTTATCTCATTGTAACAGGAATAGCAGAGCTGAGATGTTAATTACTGCTATAGAACCACCCACAGCCTAACCAGGAAGTGTGAGTCTAAAGCCGTCTGTGACTCACCGTGTATGGAGTGGGCTCAGTCCATGAGCTTGCTCCATGTACCCTTAACACTGTTTGGATGCACAGATAAATCTAAATGCATAAAGGGGTTAATAATACTGGTATCCTTTTATGTGGAAGAACAGCTCGTGGACTTCTTTAGGCTGCAGGGCCCAGTAGTGACTGCTTCTTTTGCATCCTCTATAGCTATGCCCCTGATAACAAATATCTAGAACACAATAATATGGGACAGAAAACCTAATGCTCTGCATTCCCCAACATTACGGCAGGTAAATAGTCAGTGGCAAAATCTGCACCAAATTGTGTAGATTTTACCGTGGGCTTAAAGGTGACCGCATTCTATACAGTAAGTGGAGCACGGCTTGTCTGCTGGGGATAGTGTGGGAAAGGGTTAAGAGGGTACAGAGTTTGGGCTCCCAGCCTAATGGTGGGTTGGCTTTGTGACTCCTCCCATCTTCTATATGTACCCTATTGCCCTCTGGGTATCTTTTTCTTCTCCTGGGGCCTGTTGGAGAAACAAGCTCTTCCCACCCTCTCGCCCTTGTTTTTGCTTTCTGTTTGGCATTTTTTATTGTTGGCACAAGTCACAGCTGGCGAGTATTGTTCTTATGTAAGTTTAGTAGTGGGTGGTACATGTTGTCGGGATTTCGGATACAACATTTAGCGCCATTTGCAAATGAATAAAGTTACCCCCTCCTCCTCCTCCTTTGTAGAGTGTAAGCTCTTGCGGGCAGGGTCCTCTCTCCTTCTGTCATTTACTTAGGTTTGTTGAGAGGTTTACCTGGGTGTGCCCCATGGTGATATAAACTGGAGTCTTGCTGTGGATCCACAGAATTTTTGCAGCAAAATCTGCAACAACGCATTTTATTGCAGGTCAGGATGTAAAATCCTCAGCAAATACACAGAGTAACTGCAATATAAACTGACATCATGCATATTTAAAATCTATACCATGGGTCAATTGACACGGTAATATGCTGTGAATTGTCCGCCAGCAAATGTGCAGGGAAAAATATGCAGCACTTGCACCAAGCGTGACCAAACCAGTAGGCCCCACTTCACACGAAAAAAAATAGGTGTCAAAAACAGCATTCATTTCCTTGGCTTTGTGCACTTTTTGATGCAGTTTTTATTTTATTTAGAAAAAAAAACAGTGTGCATTAGTACATGTGCTTTTTAATGCTTTTTAATTTTTTTATCTGTTTTCAGATTATGTGATCCATCACATGATTTGCAATGTGAAAAATGCCACAAAAACACAAAAAAAAAATGCAACACATGTATACACCTTTCAAGGGATTTTGCCAAGAAGGCATTTCATGCCTGAATTGTCCTGCTTCAGCTTTCGGTGTGTTCAAATGGAGGTGTGCATGATTTGTTTGAACTACATATTATGTGACCCAGCAGGCTGACATCACCATGCCTTCCCCCACAGTGTGCTCGCTGTATTCTATCAAAGGTCTGTTTATGTAAAGAGCCATGAGTAGCTACAATGTTGCTCAGTGATAAGCACTTTCAGCATAGGAGTCCAAGGTTCAAATCCCTGCAGGAACTAAATATATGTGTTTTTTTCTCATTGCACATACCTGATTGAGGTTTTTTTTTTTACTTTTTTACTTATTTGCAATGTTTGACTTATTATTATGAAGTAAAAAGAACAGAAATAGAATGACCTGAAAACCAAATGCTAAAAACGTTCATAAAACTTTGCTTTTTTGTCCACTGCTTGTCAAAAACTGCTGAAAAAAAAATGTCAGTTTTTTGGCATGTTTTTGTGTGTTTTTTTACACACAATTTTTTGTTGCAGAAACGCAAAGCATTATAATTGCTATGGATTTCAGCAAAATATTCACCAAAAAATCTGCCAAAAAACTTCCAGTGCTTTACATAGACTCCAATAGTAATTTTTACAACCTGCTCAGTCATTTTTTGCAACATGATTCAAAAAACAACCAGCAAATAAAAGAAGCAGAAAAAAGCCGTTCTGTGGATACTACAGAACGTTCTTACTATTAAAGTCTATGGTACTCTTTTCAGTCATTTTTCAGCGTCTTTGAAAATGAAAAACGCTGAAAAAAATGACTGAAAAGCTGTGAAGTGGAAACAGAGCCTAAGAGTCTTTTTAAAGTTTGTTTTCTATTGTATAATTAAAAACCTTTTTTTAAGTACCCAGATTCCATTCTGATTTCACTTTGACCCAAATCCAAAGTGTAACACATCAGCACCTTACAATTGTGTTGTGGGGTGTCAATGGGGTGACAGAGAAAGACACTCCTCCTTAAACCTACGGAAATGCTGTTGTCACTAGTAGCATCTAAGACTATGTTCACACGGCTTATTTTGGGGCACATTTCGCCGCATATTTCGCGGTTTACTGCGCTCTAATACGAGCGAAATGCGTATTAGAGAACTAGAGAACTATGGATTACGCCTCCTCTCCCTGCGTATACAATACGGCGCGACTCCCCGAACACCCGCCGTAATTGCGAGGCGTACTGTACGCCCCGCAATTAAGCCGTGTGAACACACCCTAAGGGGTTAAATAGCTAGTATCAGAGTGTTGTAGCCGCCAAACCGGCATTTAGATGTTGATCGGGTTTTCAAATTAAAAATCAGTTGAAGGTAAAAAAAGTTCAAAATGTATTCAATGCAAGTATTGGAAGACACACAGTTAGTCAGTAGCCTGTATCTCATGTCTCCCTCTAGCCCAGACAAAGTAGGTTCCAACCTTTATAACCCAATCCCTCCTCCTTCTTCTACAAGAATACCTGAGCCAATCAGTTTTTACCTTAAAAAAACTAATCTAATTCCTATACGTTGTTTTAAAGTTAACATTTGCATATGGGTGTTTCCTTACTGAAACAAAGGACCTTCTTCAGGGAGTAAGGCTTCGATGAATGGATGAATGGCTTATTTTAGTCAAGCACATGTGGTGCTAATCACCTGGTGCCAAAATGTCTCAGTAAGAAAGGGGTTCTCAACTTAAAGGGGTTTGGCCACGATCTCATTCCATACCTCCTGCATCCAGCTCTTCAGCTCTGTGTACTCAGAAGGGGGCGTGTGTGATTTGTTTGAATTGCATATCATGTGACTCAGCAGGATGAAATCACCAGGCCTTTCCTCTCTATAGTCAAAGAAAGATCTGTTTATGTAAAGCATTGTGAGCAGCTGAGAGGTAAAGTTTTTGCCTCCAGGCACAAGGGTCCAAGGTTTAAATCCCTGCAGGAACCAAACCTGTGTTTTGTTTTGTTTCCCCTTTATCAATGCACAGACCTGATTGAGGTTTGTTTTTATTTATTTGCACTATTTGACTAATTACTAAGAAGTAAAGAGGATAGGAGTAGAATGACAGCACCCGGGGTTTGAACACTCAGTAGTTGCCTGAGAAGAGAGGTGATGTCTGAGCATGTGCGACCAGGACTGAGGAGCTCACAGCCCCGGTCGTATCCCCTGGAGACGAGCTGTAAACAATGGATCACTAAAGGAGCAGCTAAAACAAAAATGGTGCAGACTTTTCAGTAATAATGAATGGTGAAAATGTTGGTTATTTCATTTGCAAGCTTCCCACGTTAATTTTACTTTGTGGCAAAACCCCTTTAAATTTCTTTCTCCTGAGACCTTATAGAAACATCCTGCTCTTATGGACTGACTAAAACAAATTTAACTATATATAAAAAAAATAATCGTATAAAAGTATAAAAGATATAAATATTACCCTCATGAGAGGCTCCTCCAATCTCAACCCTAGAGCAGGAGGCTTCTGAGCTTCGACTACAGCAGGGTAAAAAGGTTTTGTTGGCTGTCCCTATGGGGTTAAACCTTGCAGGCAGTCATACACCAAATGGCAATCCCATTGCTGAATTCATATATGGGTGCACAAAGTTAAAAGGAAGAGTCTAACATTTTTCCGCTACATCATGATCTTCCGTTTGATCTTTTCCAAAACTGGTGAAAATGTTTGTCTTGTAACCGAAGCCATTTTTGACCAGCCAATGTTTTTCTAATATGAAATATAGTCTGTAATCGAATACTTCTCCGCAAAGAGGCCAGAGGGCACAGAGCCACATCTATTCTACGCAGCGCTGAAGATACCACTGTAGTTCTGATGTAAATGAAAGTTTTAGCACCAAGTTTTCTTCTCTCTACATAAAACAGAAGTTCAGATCAAAGAAAATAAACGTCGAATGGATTTCGCCTCTAGGTGTCCTTTATTTTTGTATTAAAAACTTTTTTTTTTTTTATAATTTAATACTTCATCTTTTTTCACAGCTGTTCTTTTATGATAAACATACGTCTAGGACTCTGAACAGCACTCTGAACTTTTAAAGAATAGATATATAAATATCTGCAATGAAATATTTTGTGAGAAAAGCTGACATGTTTTCAGTTATCTTTGCTCAAACCACTAATGTATGCCTTCTGCTACTTAATGTGTATTAAACTGTTACAGAGGATTTTAAACCAAATTGGATTCATATGGCTTTAGTGTGCAGCAGATGCAGGATTTTGGGAAGAAACTGAGTCCTCATTATAAGGTAAATAAATAATGTTACTATACAGTGTACATAAAACGATAATACTGCCCCACTGTGTTAATAGCAATTGCCATATGGTGCACATTCATAATGCGACCATATTATATGCATTTATGATGATGCTACTTTATACATTGGCCAAGGAACATGTTCATCTGTATAAAAAAAAAATAATGCTATCATACTATACACATTAATGATACTGCTACTGTATCCATTGAACAAGTACCACACAAGTGGGCAAGTACCCCAGGAGGATTGAAAAATTAAAGGGGTTTTGCCACAATGTAATGTTGACGTGGGATCCTCCAAAATGGGTATTTAATCATTTTTCTAAATATATGTGATTACAAACTGCTCAGTCCCCCTTAGTTTCCTGACAGTTTACATTAGACACGGCCAGGACACTCAGGAGCTGATCTGGCCACCGCTTGCATGTTTGCACTTCTTATCTGATGACAGGGAACTTGAAATAGCTTGCAAGGGGCTGGGGAGAAAGTGCAGTGTATGAGGCTGTCTGTTGTATAGAGAATGCACTGGTTGTAATGTAATTATTTGAGTGAACATTGCAGACACTCCCTGGCTCTCTACTCACCCCTCTCCCTCTGCCCCATGACTCAGCATGCTTTGTTTCTCTTCTCTACTGAGCAGATACGAGGTAAGGAACGAAAGTTGAAAAACTAAAAAAAAAATTTGCTTCCCCGAAAAGAAGACAGTGTCTTATATTAATTTTTGCAACTGAAGACGAGCTAATAATTATTTTTTAGGGGATGTCAAAAAAATCAACATGTATTCATATTTTGTAGTGATTTTATCACAGACATCAGCATAAGCAGCCAAACTCTGAATTGCATGAAAAAATGCACTAGGTCTTATTTTCAGGGAATGTCTTATTTTCGGGGAAAGAGGTATATAAAACCATGAACATCATTAAAAAAAAAGTCAAAACTGAGGCTTTTTAGTTACGCCAACAGTCTGCCTCGCCAAAAGATATAGTATAGATTAATGTAATAAATGTTAATAAATAATAAAAAAGCGATCTTAAGTCATATGTACTTGACCATCGCTGGAAGAAAAAATTTGGTCTCAAATAGCAGTAGAAAACAAATGCTACAAAAAATAAAATAAAAAGGGTTATAAGGTTGGTACCTCTGAAAACACATTGACCTGCTGAAACTCCCAAACATAATGGCACAATTGCATGTTCTTCTCCCATTGCAGCCCATAAATATGTTTTTTTTCATTTCCCAGTATAGTAAAAGGTTACAACTTATCCTGTGAAAAACAGACCGCTATAAACTGATGCCGAAGGAAAAATAAAAAGTTGTTTTTTGGAAGCAGGGATGAAAATACAAAAACGCCTTTTCAAAAATTGCTGTGGGAACATGCTCGTGGGGTTGTCAACTTTGTGATCATCTTATTGTCAAGGATAGGGAGTGTTCAAAGTGTCTCCCTGAGGAGAAACTTCTGTTTTATTACAGAAGAGGTGATGGTATGGGGTTGATATTATGTGTTTGGTCCTTTTTTTCCAGTGAAGGATAATATTACTGCTAAAGCATACAAAGATGTTTTAGACAATTAGTCCAGGCTCAGACTGGTCTACAACGGACACCACCAGTGGGCCCTTGGGCATGGTGGCCTTTGGGCACGGCAGACCTGAGGATTCTTTTTTTAAATCAGAACCATTAAACGGATATTCATACAGTAAACTCCAGATACAAAGGCCTGAGGATTCTTTTCAGGGAGAAAGGCAGAGAAAGAGAGGCAAAAAGCAAGAATCATGCACAGTATGTGCCATAATGTACAGTAACTGTAGGCTGGACTTCAAGAATCAACTCCACTGATGAGCCTTAATAATCAACCCCATTGGTGGGCCCAAGGAATCAACAACACTTGTGGGCCCTAAGAATCAATTCCACTGGTGTGCCCCAGGAATCAACCCCCCTTGTGGGCCCCAAGAATCTACTCCAGTGGTGGGTACCAAGAATCAACTCCACTTATGGGCTCCAAAAATCAACTCCACTGGTGGGCCCCAAGAATAAACTCCAATGGTGGGTCCCAAGAATCAACTCCAATGGTGAGCTGCAAGAATCAACTCCACTGGTGGGCCCCCAGAATAAACTCCACTGGTGGGCCCCAAGAATAAATTCCAGTGGTGGGTCCCAAAAATCAACTCTACTCATGGGCTCCAAGAATCAACTTCACTGGTGGGCCCTAATAATCAACCCCATTGTTGGCCCCAGGAATCAACACCACTTGTGGGCCCCAAGAATCAACTCCACTGGTGGGCCCCAGCACCCCAATCTGGTACTGAATTAGTCCCTAAGCTTTTGGGAAATCTTGTGCACAAATAAAGCTCCATGCAGACAAGTGGCGGTACGTTTGGCATGCGGAAATTAGCATGACTACAGAGAGCCCTATTCTCAGTCCCATCCAACAGCTTTGGGATGAATTGGAACCAATTGTAAGCCAGAACTTCTCATCCAACATCAATGCCTGCCCTCACAAATGTGCTGAATAGGTACAAATTCTCATTGGCACCCTAAATAATCTTGTGGGACTATATATGGCTGTGGGTTAAATATAGTATGAAATTGGTTTTCTACCCCAGGTAAATCCATTGCGAATTCCATGGATATTGTGTCCCAAAATACTAAATTCTGCTTTGGTAACCAAGAAGCTGTTTAATGACATGTTAAGTTATGAGAAGTGTAATTGCTAGAACACCTTCTTAACAGCAAATTACAAATTAATTCCTGTGACATTCGCAGAAATAGCAGAATTAAAGCAGCACAATTACTACTCTTAAGGTAATGAAGTGTTAGAACAATGCTAAGATTACGGCCAGTAACAAAAATGGCATTAATACTATTATTATCATCACAGTGAACGCGGTAACGAGCGCATTAGTGCAGGCTAATTTTAAAGCCATTATTTTGTTCAGTTATTTGGTTCTGTTTTATCATTTTATATTTTTGTAGGTCATTTTCTATAAAAAAAGGATTCTACTATATGTTACTCGTGTGATATAAATCATAATGCACAGCGATTCTTCTAACTGATTCCAAAGAATGACAGGTAATAGGTTTCCATTCTTGGAAAAATTTCAGGGGATTTCCAGTTTCAGCCAATATATTTTATAATAAAAACTTATACAATTTTTCAATATATCCGTGGTCTTTACAAGTTTTAAGATTTCTCATTAGTGTCATTCAAAATAAATCTATCTGGGAAATGTAATGGACACATAGGTGCAGGGCTTGTTATAATACTCTTAGGCCCTGTTCACACAACAAATTTCTACATCAGAAAAGCTGTCAGGTATCCGTGGCAGAAATCTGCTGGGGATTTGCACTTTATAGCCGGTAGATTTCACCTGGACACGGATAAGCTCCATTCAATAGGGTTGCTCCACATTGTTTCTACCGAACATAGATTCCATTTGAGAACAGTGTAAGTAAATAACATGCCATAATTATTTCTGCAACATGAAATTCTGTGTCATCTAAGTGATCTCCCGTATTGCTGTTAATTATCATCGGATGCAGTTTTTAGAGGTGAAACACAAAAAGGTACCATAACGTAGAGCCCTAGGGTTCCCCAAATGTGCTCCAGATGTTCCCTAGGGTTTGGACTGGAGTTAGGATTTTTGATGCATTTCCAAAAAGTTAATGCAGATTAGTATGAATGGAGTAAACATGATTATAAGTAGTGTGCAACTATCTATCTATCTATCTAAATAAATAAATAAATAAATAAATATATATATTTATACACACATATATATACACACACACACATATATATATATATATATATATATATATATATATAATGCATTTATATATATATATAAATATATATATATATATATATATATATATATATATATATATATAGAGATAGATAGATAGATAGATAGATGGACAGATAGATTGACAGATAGATAGATAGATATGTGATAGATATATATATAGATTGATATGAGATGGATAAATATGAGATAGATAGATAGATGAGATAGATAGATAGATAGATAGATAGATAGATAGATAGATAGATAGATTAGATAGAGAGATAGATAGATAGATAGTAAGATAGATAGATAGATAGATGCACAAAACTTGTAATCATGTTTGGGTATTGTGGATATATATATATATGTATTCATAGTCACCTAAATTAATTTTTTGAAAATGTACCAAAAACCATAACTCCAGCCCTAACCCTAGGGAACATCTGGAGCACATTTGGGGAACCCTAAGGCTCTATGTTATAGTACATGTAGCAATCCGCGAGATCACTTAGATGACACAGAATTTCATGTTGCAGAAATAATTATGGCATGTTATTTACTTACACTATTTCCAAATGGAATCTATGTTCCATGGAAACAATGTGGAGTAACCCTACTGAATGGAGCTTATCCGTGTTTAAAACAAAGGTGAAATATACCGGCTATAAAGTGCAAATCCCCAGCAGATTGCTGCCACAGATACCTGACAGCTTTTCTGATGGAGAAATTTGTTGTGTGAACAGGGCCTAAGAGTATTATAACAAGCCCTGCACCTATGTGTCCATTACATTACCCAGGTAGATTTATTTAGAATTCTTCAACAATATGCAACATCGAGGCAATGTAGAAACGTTTCCAAAAAGCTTTATGTAATCTTTCAAAAAATCACCACATCAAAAATTTTTTTACAATACAGCATATGAAATAATGGTGGTACTTAGCATTTGTAGTCCATCCATTTCTATTGACAACCACTCCTCAGCGGGTTCACAGGTACGGCTGATAGGACTCGCAACAGAGCTGATGCGCACTATCCTGCGACTTTTCGGAATGAAGTTATTCCTTCTTCAAGGGGTAGAAGACCTAGACCACTTCAAGGAATAACTTCATTCCGAAACGTCGCAGGATAGTGCGCATCAGCTCTGTTGCGAGTCCTATCAGCCGTACCTGTGGACCCGCTGAGGAGTGGTTGTCAATAGAAATGGATGGACTACAAATGCTAAGTACCACCATTATTTCATATGCTGTATTGTAAAAAAATTTTTGATGTGGTGATTTTTTGAAAGATTACATAAAGCTTTTTGGAAATGTTTCTACATTGCCTCGATGTTGCATATTGTTGAAGACTACATAAGAAGGGTATATAAAGAGGAACCCTGAACCGAGGCATATATTGAAAGTATATGATATGTTGAAGGCAGTTGAAAACACATATGAGATGAGATTTATTTTGAATGACACTAATGAGAAATCTTAAAACTTGTAAAGACCACGTATATATTGAAAAGTTGTATAACTTTTTATTATAAAATATATTGGCTGAAACTGGAATCAGTTAGAAGAATCGCTGAGCATTATTATTTATATCACATGAGTAACATATAGTAGAATCCTATTCAGCTCCATGGTAGTATGAAAACACAATCTGTGTCCACCATTTAGTCGGTTTGGTGTTTATTTAGCCACAAAAATAGAACAACAACAACAAAAAACAAAAAAAATGTAGCTTAACTTCAGCTACGATAACAATTATACAGTCCATGCTGTATAATTCACAGAAACTAACAAAAACAAACAACAAAACAATTTTAGGCCATCTAGTCACTAACTCAACATACAGAGAATCCCTCTCCACCAGTGGTCTAGGTCTTCTACCCAGCCAAACAAAACATGTTCTCAAACAGTACAGTATCAGCCTGGAGAATCAGAGCCTTCTCAGCTCTGTCTGTTGCTCCAACACTCTTGGCAGCAAACAACACACCCCTGTGCATCTGACTGTCCAGGCTTAAAAATTAGGCCAGATAAACCTGACCTGGATACATGGGAGCAGTAATCCCACCCAGCACTTAGACTGATTCAGTAAAGAACTGGCCCGGATTGACTGATGCCAACAACGTTACTAAATCTACTCAGGTGACTGTAATCTAGGGTTACTGTTACAAAACTGGCGACTCTTCCTTCACCAAGACCAGAAATTTGAGTGACACATCTTCTATCGAGGATAGTTCCTTGCACCTTCTTACTTACCCCCCAATAGGTAAGAAGGAAGGGAACCCGAGGCATTCTTTCTCCATTATTGAGTAGTTCCGCTCTGCAGGAACATCACATCCCCAAGGCCTACATCCGATGCATCCGTCTGGATGACAAATTCCCTGGAGGAGTCTAGGGCAACTAACACAGGGTGTCTACAAAGGGACGACTTAAGTTTCTGTAAGGTTTCTTCAGCCTCCGGGGATCACTTAACCATGGGTGACTTGGCACCTTTTTGTAGGTCAGTCAAAGGCACTGCTATTTTAGAAAATTTGGGTATGAACTTTTCTTGGTACCCCTCTATTACCAGGAATTATCTGACATTTTTCTTGTTAAGTGGGCAGAGCCAGCCCTGTATGGCCTCTACTTTATTAATCTGGGGTTTTATTTCTCCCCACCCTGCAATATACCCCAAGTTTAGACGTCTCCCATCCCCATGGCACATTTACTAGGGTTATTAATAAAACCAGCCTCCCTTAATGTCCCCAGGACAGCTTAGACCCCTTACTGTGATGAGTTTCCCAGTCGTGACTATGTCATCCAGGTAAGCAGACGCATATTTCCTTTGGGGATGTAAGACCTGGTTCAAGGCCCTCTGGAAAGTATCAAGGGCTCCCTGCAATCCAAACGGCATCCTGACATAGTGAAAAGATACCTCAGGTGTGAAGAATGCTGTCTTAGATAATGGAATACCCCAATACCCCTTGGTGAAGCTCCAGGGTTGTGATATACCGGGTAGGACCTAATTTCCCTACAGTTCATCTGCCTGGGGCATTAGATAACTCATTTAGTTTACAGTAATCATTACAAAACCGCCAGTCTCCATTGGGTTTTGGGACCAACACTATGGGACTGGACCACCGACTTTTCGATTCCTCATTCACCCCTAAGTTCATCATCTTTTGGACCTCTATGGCAATTACCTCCTAAAGGACCCCGGGAACACTATGGGGTTTTAAATTTACCCTTGCCTGTGAGTCAGTAGTGATCTCATTCTCAATGACTTTGGTAAAACCCAGGGACACTGTAAATAGATACCTATTAAGTAGAAGTAATTGTCTACAATGCTGTTTTTAGGAGGGCGACAAGGTTACCTTCTCAATAACTAGTGTCTGTTGGGCCACTGTGCACGGGGCTTCTAAAGGATACCTATCTTTCTAGGGTTTTAACAAATTAATGTGATAAATCTGGTAGGGCTTTCTCCTGCCTGGTTGGTTTACCCGATAATTCACCTCGCTCACCTTTTCCACTATCTCATATGGCCCCTGCCATTTTGTGAGAAAATTGCTTTCCACTGTGGGTACCAACACCAGAACTTAAACTTCCATATGTATGCTTGTATGCAAGTTCAGATTGGCCCACAGGTGAACTGAGGAAACCCCGATGGGTCCTGGGGCAGGGCAGGCCTGGGGCTGCTTTCGGTGAGAGACAGAGAAAGAGAGGCAGAAAGAAGGAGTCATGTGCACTAGTTGAAGGATAGGCTCCAGGAATCAACCCCACTGGTGGACCCTAAGCAACCCAGTCTGATGTTGTATGCACATAGCAATAGGCTAGTAGCAACTCCTACAATGTCGTCGCAAGTAGAGGAAGCAGTTTACTGCTGCAACGACTCAGAATATGGGACCCATAGCAGTCTCATGCCCTGGTGCATCATGCATAGTGTTCATACGACCCTGAACTGTCTTCCATGGAATAGATACATAGATAGATAGATAGATAGATAGATAGATAGATAGATAGATATGAGATAGATAGATAGATATGAGATAGATAGATAGATAGATAGATATGAGATAGATAGATAGATATGAGATAGATAGATAGATAGATAGATAGATAGATAGATAGATATGAGATAGATAGATATAAATGATATATGTTTTCTTCAAAATACTGCAATAAACTGATATCTACCAAAGAGTATATTTTAAGTACACAATTTAGTTCTCTAATGATTCCCTATAATTGTTCTGTTTGTGTTGCACGACATGACATAGTATCAGACCCTAGAAAGTATTGCACTTACTATAACAGAGCTGTAGCTGTTACATTTTGCAGCTGTTCTTTCTATTTTCTCGACAAAATTAATTTCAGTAATTATGTATTCTTGTAAACTCTAATTGGAATTGTGTTTGATTTTGTCAGGATCATTACTCTGCCTTAGCCTTCACCTTCTATGATTCCCTCTCTGGCTTATTTCCCTATCTGCTGACATTATCAGGAGATTGGATTCAGTCATTGTAGCCAAAAATACTTAAGAAGAAAATCACTCTTTGGACTAAGGCAAACAAACGCCATTGAAGTGTTCAACAGCTGTCATCTACATCACTCTGCATCTCACAACCACGACATTATAGGCGCAGGTTTTATTTGTCTAATGTTTTATGTACATTGTGATATATATATATTATATATATATATATATATATAATATATATATATATATATATATATATATATAATATATAATATATATATATATATATATATTACCAGGATTGATAGTTAGATAGAAAGATATTACATATGATATAACATGATATGAGATATGGATAGATGGTTGGTTGGTTGGTTAGATAGATAGATAGATAGATAGATAGATAGATAGATAGATAGATAGTGAGTACATGTAAGTCATGTACCAGAGTGGGCTCCTCAGAATACAACAGTCACAAACAAGGAAAGCGACTCCAACACCAATTCAACCAAACTTCCACTTGGCTGAATTATACAAACGAGTGTACTCAGAAACACCAAAATTACATGCACACAAGTGCAAGCCGAGGCCCCTGTGCTACACAGCATGCCGCCAAAAATATGTTCTCCAGATACACAATAACTTTACCAACCAGCAGACTTGGAACCCTGAGCAACAGAAACAATTGTGTGGGGATGTGTTTCGAGGGCGGGCTTGTCATGTAGCACAACAGCTTACAAACCTATCAATTATACCCACCCACTGACACAGACTGTCTAACTAATCTAACTACAGGTACCAAAGATGGCGGTCACTCCTCTCCATAACTGTAGTCGGCAAAACGTCCACTCTGTCTCGGTGCCCTCTTTTCCAACCGCAATGACTCAGCAAACTAATCTCTCCTTTATCAGCTGGATTCAGAACCCAGCTAGCACATCTATACCCCACAGCAGCAGCGGGATTTTTTTGGTTGCTGTGTGGATTCTTTGTTTACAATCTCTCAGATTCATCTCTTGCTCTCTAAGATGTCTGCTGCTAATACACTCAGCTCCTCATCCCATTCACATGTCTAATCATACGTTCCTATACATTACACACTCCTGTAGCCACTGCAGCAAAGCTGGCAGCACTCATCTCTGGAAATGGCGCTATGATATGAGTGCACACACTCAACTTCTTTGGTCAACCATGGCGAGGCCTTTTCTAAGGAAAACCTGTCTTGTTAACTCTAGAACGCATGACGTTAAAAATATACATATTAACGTCATGGGGGCCTTTTAGGCCCCCATGCACATAATGTAGAAAAACACACTTAAATAACTTTCACAAGTTTCTTTCAAAATTGCTCAATAAAATATGAATAGTGGACAACATTTTAATTATAATTTTTCACAGAAAACACCAAAAAATATTTTTTTTCCCAAATTTCACACAAAGACATGAAAACATACAAAAATGCATAGAAATCTATAGCAAACTAGCTGCAGCTACATTTTTATTCTAACTTTCTTTTCTATTATATTAGTCTTCCAAACAATTCTGACATGTTATTTTTCAGAAGAGTGTTCTTTGCACACAGTTTCCTTACAAGTGGAACAATATCGCTCAGTTTTCCTCTCTATGTTTCTTGGACACATGAAACAACGCTTTCATTTTCTTTCTCCTGGCTCTGGAATAATCTGAAACTGTATGCCACACCGTTTCATTGCTTCTTTAGTTTTCTTTGGCAAGCATTTCAAGTCGCTTCGCTCTATCATGTGAGGCATTACAAGTTCATGACAAAGGTCCTTCAAGAATAAGCGTCTCCTGTCGTTCCTCTGTGCATGAAATTCTGAATGAGTTTCTGTATAAATAATGAATGAATTTAGGGCTGCTACATCAAGCATATTTGAAATTAGTACTACAGGCCATTGTTTTGTTTGCCTCTTACACGAATATTCTCCCACCATCTCATCCATTTTATCTACACCTCCTTTTGTTGCATTGTAATGCAGGATGATTTCTGGTTTCAAATTTTGGTTATTGCTGTCAACACTGTAATCGTGATGCATGGTACTGAGTAAAATTACAGATTTCTCCTTCTTCGCCTTGTAAGATACCAAAGTCGCTTTGTTATTGAATCTAAAGACACTCTCATAAAGTGCTCGCTGACGATTGTGTTTGAGTGCTGCTGGAATTTCTCGTCTGTTTTGCTTTATAGTACCAACAAGTGTAATAGCTTTTGCAAGCAGAAAATTGCCTAGTTCAACATTGGTGAAATAATTGTCCATGGTGATGTTTCTACCTGAATTGAATATTGGAACAGCAAGAGTTTTGACTATTTCAGACCCCAGATCCTTCTGTACTGGTGCACCAACCTCTTTGCCACAGTAGATTACGCCATTTATGCCATAATAATTTGCAGAATCACACATAGATTTTTTTCCGTACTTGGCTGGCTTGCTGGGCATGTATTGTATGAATTTGCAGCGTCCTCTGAACGGTACAAGTTGCTCATCTACAGTAACATTAGTACTAGGATTGTAAAGTTTTGTGCAATTTTTGATAAATATGTTCCAGATATAACTGATAGGGGCTAATTTGTCTGTTTCAAACCTCGCTGCACGAGTTCGCTTATCATCAAAGCGAATGATTCTTCTAATTTCCTCATATCTGCCCACTGACATTGTCGCCTTATAGTGTGGATCAGAAAGTGGGTCCAGAAATAATTCTCGTATTGGGACATCATACGATTTTTGACTCCCTGCCAGCAGGAAAAGTCCAATATATGCATAAAGTTCCTCTTTTGAGATATTTTTCCAGGACTTATTTTTTGCAGAAGCGATACGTCTTCCTTCTAGGTTTGAACATAAAAGGACCTCTTCTGCAATATTGTCAGAAAAATAAGTACAGAATGCATCTTTAGGGGTAAAGTAACTGGGACTTCCCACAGCTCCTTGAGCCTGTCTCACAATATTGTGTATTGGAGTACGTCCGACTAATGTCCCAAAAAACATTCGTTTTGGATGTTCTACTTATCACTTCTTGAGGATCCACTAGATTCACTTCTTCATCATCAGAAGAATCACTGGATGAGGATGTTTGATTAGCTGGTGGCAGATATTCTTCATCAGACAAAGATAGTTCACTTTCATCATCACTTTGAAACATAATCGCTTCAATCTCTTGGTCAGTCAGACACTTGGAGGAAGACTGTGCCATTGCTGACTAGATGTTAGAAAATGAAACAGATTTCCTCTCAACAGCTTATCTTATCACAGGTCTTTCAGCAATTAGCTCACAGTGTATACTGTCCTCAGTACTCTATATACACAGCTCATTACTGTGTTCAGAGGACCTGAGGTGATGCCATGGCCTTATCACTCCCTCCAAAAATCACATGACATCCTCACATGTTATTATCCACAACCTGGTCCCTCCACCAGCATTACTGAGTACAAATAAAGTAACTTGAGACACAAACACTTCTGAGAACATGATAAAAACAGCGGGGGCCTAAAAGGCCCCCAATTCGTACAGATGTAGTTTTCACCAAACAAGCATTGTTACACCATAATGCCTATGAAAAAAAATTATATGAACAACTGGATATTATCAACAATGACATACTTGAGGAATACCTGGAGTTTTAAAATTCTAACTAAAGTAATTTTGCAGATAATAGCAAAAATGTAAGCATGGGGGCCTAAAAGGCCCCCAATATGCGTTCTAGGGTTAAATCCTGTCTTGACCACCGTGCTGCAGATCCGTTTCATGGTGTTTGCAATCTTCTTACAGCTAAGGCAATATTTATCTAGAGCAACAATTATTTTTTTCAGATCCTCAAAGAGTTCTTTGGAATGAGGTTAGAATTCCAGTGACCAGTATGAAAGAGTGTGAGAGCAATTACATCAAATTTGACACAGCTGCTCCCCATTCACACCTGAGACCTTGTAACACTAACAAGTCACATAAAACTTAGAGGTGTACTCACTTTTGGTACCAGCGGTTTTGACATTGATGGCTGTGTGTTATTTTGAGAGCACACCAAGTTTATACTGTTATACAAGCTGTACACTGATTACTTAACAAGTGTCATATCTTCAGTGTTGTCCATTAAAAGATACAGTACAATATTTACAAAAATGTTAGGGATGTACTTGGGTATACCACAAGAAACGCGTTAAGTCTGTAGTTTTATTGCTTTTATAGTGGGAGAAATCCCTTTATTTTTAACAATAAAACACTTTTTATCATATAGTGTTTTTGTATCGCATTCCTCGGGAGCGCCGAAGTCCCTATTTTTATATTTAAGCCATATATTTATTCCTCACGCACTTTTGGACGGGGAGGTCCGGACGAGTGGCTGCCATTATTGAGGATTTAAAAGGAGTGATATACGCTAATGAGAGTTGTGCCTCAATCAGCCGCACAACCACTCCAGGTGAGAACCTACGATCAAACTATTTAGTTTATCTGAACCTGCTTCATTATTGCGCGCTTTTCTCTCCTTTTTTCTAGATAGATAGATATGAGATAGATAGATAGATAGATAGATACATATGAGGAGATAGATAGATAGATAGATAGATAGATAGATAGATAGATAGATAGATAGATAGTTTTTAAAGTTGACAGATGGTCAGTTTTTTTTTATCTTTGTCATGTGACATTTATTTGTGAGCTAATTGAAATGTAACTTATCTAATAATACTTGCAAATGTGACCTTCGCTTGTATATGAGATGGTTGCTGATGTTTAGCAAAATGTCAAAAATAGCTTTAAGACAGATGTTTCATTGTTTTATGACACAGCTTAAAACAATATTTGCTCTGTCTGTAGGATGTAGAAAAGACCGATTTACAATGCTGACAGATATAGTTGCAAGAAAAAGTAAGTGATCACGTTGCATCAACCTTGATTTTCCTATTGATTACTAGCAAAATGTGATCTGATTGTTATTAGAGTCACAATTATAGACAAACACAACCTAACTAAATAAATACCATAAAAACAGTTCATGTCAGTGCTGATCATGCCTATAATTGAGTACAGGGAGTTAACACCCACAGTACAGGGAGTGAAAGTAAGCAAAAACCTAAACTAGCTTGAGGTCATAGACTCCTGCTCTTACATTCTCCTGTTTTGATACATCTTTAAGTTACATAGTTACATAGTTTGTAAGGCCAAAAACAGACAGACCCACCAAGTTCAGCATATTGTGCCATAGTGTTGATCCAGAGGAAGGCAAAACCCCCCATGAGGTAGAAACCAATTGTCCTCATTTTAGGGAAAAAATTAATTCCCGACACCAATCTGTCAATCAGAATAAATCCCTGGCGCCCCTTCTCCAGAATCCTGGTCACTAGAACTTGTTATATTATTACACTCTAGAAATATATCCAGACCCGTCTCCAGAATCCTGGTCACTATACAGTAATGACTTTACAATTATAGTATAACAGTCTAGACTTGCATCCAGGCCCTTTATGAACTCTGTTAGTGAATTCACCATGACAAGTTCCTTTGTTAAGAGTCCCACAGTCTCACTGCTCTTACTGTAAAGAATCCCTTTCTATGTCTATGTAGAAAACTTCTTTCCCCAAAATGTAGAGGACGCCCCCTTGTTCTAGATAAAGTCCTGGATATAAATAGATCTTGGGAGAGATCTCTATATTGACCTATATTATGTATCAATATATTGATATATTTAAACATATTTATTATGTCCCCAAAGCTGTCTTTTTTTCAAAACTAAATAACCCTAATTTTGCTAATCTTTCTGGGTATTTTAGTCTACCCAGTCTTATTATCAATTTTGTTGCCCACCATTGTCTGTCCTCTGAACTGCTGCCCAAAACTGTCCACAGTATTCCACATGTGGTCTGACCAGTAACTTGTATAATGGGCATCATGTGCATCCATGCCCCCACTTTAATAAACCCCTGCATCCTATTTGCCTTGGCAGCAGTTGCTTGACACTGGCTGCTACAATTAAGTTTACTGTCTACCAGGATTCCCAAGTCCTTCTTCATGTCCACTTTTCCCCAGTGTTTTCCTGTTTAACAAGTAATCATGGAATGCATTTTTCCTCCCCATGTGCATAACCTTGCATTTATCTGTGTTAAACCTCATTTGCCATTTCTCTGTCCAGGCCTCCAACTTATCCAGATCCCTTTGCAATAAAACATTATCCTCTATTGTATTGATTACTTTACAGAGCTTAGTATTGTCTGCAAAGATCGATATTCTACTGTGCAATCCACGTGTACAGTCATTAATGAATAGATTAAAGGGAATAGGGCCCAATATTGACCCCTGTGATAACTCACTAGTAACAGGGATCCAGTCTGAGTATCTACCATTAATCACCACCCTTTGTTTTCTTTCACTAAGCTATTTACTTTCCCACGTGCAAACATTATCCCCCAGTCCGAGCATTCTCATTTTACTTACCAACCTTTTATGTGGCACAGTATCAAATGCTTTAGAAAAATCTAGATATATGACATCCAATGTCTCATCCTGATCTAGTCTAGAACTAACCTCCTCACATGAGATTAGTTGGACATTACTGAGCCTCACTCAACCCCTGCTGGAACCGAGTTATACATTTAGTGGCAGTGAGATACTCCAGTATGGCATCTCTTAGAAAACCTTCAAACATTTTACCCACAAAAGAGGTTAAACTTACTGGCCTATAGTTTCCAGGATCACTTTTTGACCCATTTTTGAACATTGGCACCACATTTGCTATGCGCCAATCCTTTGGGACATACCACATTATTATAGAGTCCATAAATATTAAGAATTGAGACCTGTCTATCACATTACTTAATTCACTTAGGACACGGGGGTGTATGCCATCAGGACCTGGAGATTTGTCTATTTTATTCTTAAGGCAGAGCTGCATTTCTTCCTGGATTAGACAAGAAACATTTAAGGTGGAGTTTAACTCATCCATCTGCACATCAATAGGAAGGTAATTTTTCTCTGTAAATACGGTGAAGAAAAATTCTTTAATAGATTTGCTTTCTCCTTATTGCCCTCTACAATATCCCCCTCACTACTTTTCAAAAGCCCAACATTTTCAGTTTTAATCTTTTTACTATTTATATAGCTAAAAAATATTTTGGGGTTAGTTTTACGGTCTTTGACAATATTCCTTTCTGTCTCCCGCTTTGCTGTCTTTATCCTTATTTTATTTTATTTTTTTCCTTGTAGCTTTTTAGTGCTTCTTCACTGCTCTCCTGTTTAAGTTGATTATACACTTTCTTTTTGTTATTTATTGCCTCCTTTACATCATTGTTAATCATTAATGCCTTTTTCCTGTTTCTAATCCAGTTTTAAGGCGCATCAAATGAGTGTATAATGCGCCTGAATAAATAAACTTGTCAAAAATCTGGCATGTGGTGTGGCTTGTAGAGCATAATTGATGCACCTACTTTAGGCAACTTCAAAAGTGTCAAATGCGTCTGGTTTTGGTGTACGACAGTTCGTTTATATAGAGAATACGCCGTCAACAGTTTTTTTGTTGCAAAATGCACAAAAAAAATGGTGCAGACCTAATGGGACATGTCGCCCTTTATTTCCATAAGGTATGTACCTCTCACAGTGGGCACTGAAGAGGTTTTTAAAGATTTCCCATTTATTATCTGTTTTGATATTTTTGAAGACCATGTCCTGGTCAAAACGGTTTACGGCCTCTCTAAGCAGATTAAAATTCAATATTTGTGCTTTTTGACAAAATTCTCTACTGAAGAATAAGTGGAAAGCCAAACACTAGTCCTGCATTTTGTTGTTATCATATTTGTTTCCTCCCTTTTCATTTCTTTCTTTATTCCTTATTTCTTTAACAACGGTCTTATTTTTTCCCTCCGTATTTCTTTCTCTCTGTTCCTTCCTTTCTTTTTTTTCCTTTCCCTTTCTCTCATCTTCCTCTCTTTCTTTCTATCCTTCCTTCTTTCTTTACTTTCTTCTTCCTTTATTTTTTGATTTTCCTTCTTTTTTTTCCTATTTTTCTCTTTTTTTTCTAGTTTTTCTCCCCCTTCTTCCTTCTTTCTGTCCTCCCCTTTCCTATTTCTTACTTCGCATTTTTTCTTTTTTATTTTTTTTCTTTCTTTTTCTTCTTTCTTTCTTTCTTTCTTTCTTTCGTCTTTCTTTCTTTCTTTCTTTCTTTCTTTCTTTCTTATTTCTCTTCTTTCTTCCTTCCATCCTTTCTTACAGTATTTATTTTCTTTCTTCCCTATTCTTTTCTCAAAAAAAACACAAAAAAGGGACATTACTTACTTAAAAAACACACCATTTTGGCCCTTTCACAGTCAATAGCTGCTAAACTGAGCCCAGGACAGGCATCTGCTTTATTGCCCTGGGAAAACTACAGGTGCTCTGATTGCTGAATACAATCAAAGATCCACTGTAAGGGAACAATTAAATGATACAGACTGCACATTACTTGCTTTCCTGTTCACCCAGTATGCAGAAAAAACACAGTATAATGCATGGAGAGACTGCAGAAATGCAAAAATACCCATTAAACAATATCTATGTATTTTCTCCCATCCTCCCTTCTTCGGGTCCTTCCGTCTTTCCTTATTATTTTCCTTTATTTCTTCCTTTCTTACTTCTCTCCCTTCTTCTTTTCATGCCATCCTTCTTTGTTACTTCTTTTCTACGTGTATTTTCTTTCCTTATTTCTTTCCTATTCTCCTACCTTCCTTGTTTCTTCTCTCCCTTCCTTCCTTCACTTTTATCATAAACTATATAGCATTCTCAAAGTCTACAATATTTTTTTTCTTACTTTTGAGTATTGAAAATGTCTTGAATCCTACACAAATCCAGAGAATGAAAAGAAACTAAAATCCATACATTTAAACTTGAGAGATGTAATACATGCACTTGAAAGGAAATAAACATCTTAAAGATTCTTTCCTATCCCTTTGTTTAGAGTGGAACATCCCCAGTGTGAAATTTATGTGTCACAATATGGTGTAATACCTGATTGTATTGTCTGTGCTTGGTATTCATAGGCAGTTACGTTTCAGGACAGGAACATTTGTATGGTATATTGTCTCACTAAAGTGAAAACATTCCGCTAATATGGGGCCATATTTAGTAAACTTCAAAACTACTTTAAACTTTATATGCCATATGTTGTATACTATTTCAGATTTAGACCTGCTCCGAGAACAATAAAAGCGATTTCTCTATTGAATGTTGGGTAATTTATTGAAAAGTAAGGTAAGATAAAGCTACAAATAGTATTTTGTTACTTGGAAAGTAATTGATTTATCTGCATTATTTAAGATTATGAATTGCAAGTCATCTGGTATGGGTAGCCAAATGCATTTACCAGGAAACCACCACCAGGGTAGGAGGTGTAGGCACTGGCTTAGTGTTCCTAGGAATTTGCATTATAAATAGGAATTTGGTATTCTAGGTGCCAGCTCAAAGGACCTAGGAGTATGCATTATATATAAAAATGTTAGGTGGGGAAGTGGGATGGCATGATAAAGTGGTCATGTTGAAATTAAGAAGTCAAGTGGTGCACATCTTGAATTCCATTTGTCTTGGAAGCCCAGAGAGCTTGTCCCATCTCTGCTTAGCTATAGTCTTTAAATGGAGAATTTTGTAAATATGAAACTAAAAACCATATAATGTCAATCAGCTGCCTCTAAGACCAGCAGCAAATAGTCATATCAAAAGGGTGTTATTTCTCCAGACATAATGGGGCAGATTTAGTAATAAATACAGTGTAAACTTAGACTATCTAGTCTTAGGCTATGTTCACACGGCTTAACTGCGGGACGTAATTACGCCCCACAATTTCGCCGTGTGGCCGGGGGTGGGTCGGGAGCGAGGGAGGGAGCGGGGGCCGGCACTTCGCTGGCCCATAGACATTCATTACCAGCGGCGCGTATACGCCGCTGGTAATTCACATGTCACTCATCTCTCCCCTCGGCGTATTCGCCGAGTTGGGAGAGGAGACGTAATCCATAGTTCTCTATGAGAACTGTGGATTACCGTAATGACTGGGACTTTTTCAGCCCGTAATTTGCGCACTCCGGCGAGTAATTACGGACCGAAATATGACCCATTTTAAGCCGTGTGAACATGGCCTTACAGTGCGTCACATTTACCATAGTGTTGATAAATCTGGAGCATGGCTAGACTGCCTAGTCTAACTTTACACCTTCTATTAGCTGGCTTACTTTATAACACTTAGGGCCACATATATGACAACTGTTTAGGTCTAAAACTCTCTTTGTTGCCCATAGCAACCAATCAGAGCACCCCTCTCATTTTTCCAGAGTACTATATGAAATGAAAGACGTGCTCTGATTGGTTGCTATGGGCTCTGATTGGTTGCTATAGACAACAAAGTGAGTTTTAAACCTAGACAGTTTTCATACATGTGACCCTTAGGCTATGTTCACACGGCTTATTTTGGGACATATCTCGCCCCATATTTCGCGCCGTACTGCGCAAAATACGGAGCGAGATACGTCCCAGTCATTATGGTAATCCACAGTTCTCATAGAGAACTATGGATCACGTGTCCTCTCCCCACTCACACAATACGGCGAGCGGGGAGAGAAGTGACATGTCAATTATTCACGGCGTATTCGCCCCGACCCGTTCCCGTACACACGGCGTAATTGCGAGGCGAAATACGTCCCGCAATTAAGTCGTGTGAAAATAGCCTTAGTGTAATAAAGTTTGGCGTATGCTGTCACACACCAAGCCAGGCCCCCTTTCAACAAAGGCACATCCCTTTACTTGAGACCACACCGCTTTTATCAAACTGTCTAAAACACATACTATATGTGATGTAAATGTACGCCTATGTGTTTGGCACAAATTCTACCTGAATTCTGATGCAATTGCCTTAATAAATGTGCCCTAACATTATAACTCTGCAAAGCATTGGTGTGACCTCTTCTGATATATATATATATATATATATTATATATATATATATATATATATATATATATATATATATATATATATATATATATATATATAGTCCATGCAACATTCCATATAAAGAAAGCTCTGGAGCTGGAGCAGGTACAAAAATGAGGATCTTAGTTATGAGAAAGATTAAAAGAATCTCACTTATTTAGTGCTGAGATAAGACAATTGAAGAGAAACCTGAGTATGAGTAAAACATAGTGAAAATCATTTCATGTAAAACTCCCTCACAAGACAAGGACACTCCCTCTGTCGAAGGAAAAAAAAGGTTCAACCTCCAGAGGGGACAAGCCTTCATCATAAGAACTGTCACTTGGGGATAAGCCGCCTAAGGAGCGGGTCACAGTGTAGTGTACAGGATATGTGCACTACTAAATTTAGTTTGAACCCTATTACATTGTACTTTATTAATGCTGAAAAATTGAAATGCCATGCTGGCAATCTCATTACATCGAGGGTTAAGGTGTTACACAGCCCTTAACAGGAAGTAGTTGCACGGGAGATATAGGCAGGACTAGAGTCTTTAAAGTATGGGGTGATTGGACTTCTAGAAGGTTCTGTTCTGTTTTCAGTTAGTTCCAGCGATATCAACGGAATGTGAACTACTCTGGTCCTATGTTCCTATGTATGGGCTGCATCAGCTCCTCGGGTCACTATAGCTACAGACCTGTTCAATCTCTCATGATAGGCTGCCAGCACTGGTCGCTATAGCTACAGACCTGGCTTCTACTGCTGCCTAGTGGAAGCCAATAAACACGCCCCTGAATTCAAAATGAAACCAAGAAAACAGGACGAATCAATGCAGTGGGACAAGCCTCTTGTAAGTTTTAATACTCTTCCTGTTAAATGTTCCATCTTCATGGAATCTTTTCCATGAACCGATGCCCAGAACTGAATGATATATTCCAGCTGGAGCTTTAACAATGCTTTCTAAAGTGCTATTATTACTGTATATGCCACAAATTCATACCTCTTTTCATACATAACATTATCCCGTTGGCTTTAGAAGCAGCTGACTGACATTGTGCACCACCATTTATTTTCAGGACCAAAACCCTAATACAGGCAGTCCCCGGGTTACAAACGGGATAGGGACTGTAGGTTTGTTCTTAAGTTGAATTTGTATGTAATTCGGAACAGGTAGATTCATTTAATGTAATGCCATCAAAAACATTTTTGGGATAGTACAGGGAACAGTTTTTACATTTGTTTTGCTGTCTGTGGCCTTTTTTAGAAGGTTTCACCTAACGTTCTGTATCTCATGTGCAGCTGTGGCATGCTGGCACTTGGTTATCATGGGGCGTGACTCAGTGCTGAATGTCAGCCACGCCCCATAAGTCTCCGTTTGTAACTAGGGGACGTATGTAAGCCGGAACGATATAAGTGGCGGAATGCCTGTATATCAAATATGTATTATATTTTTGAGCTCCCGGAAATTGTATTCTTCAGCTCATAATGCACACGCTGTTTACTTGTAACTAAGCCTCTTCCTCCCCCGCCTTCATTTTCTTCGGACTTTAAAGTATGAAAAAATGTAGGACTTCTAACGACAAAGTTCAAAAAGGTTAATGTGTTTGGTAATAGTTGCCACAAAGATGGAGGTTATAACCATTATTGAATTACATTATACTGCAGGTCATAAGAAAAAAGCAGCATGTTCCATTAATACACATTAATGCCGAAGTCAGCATAAGCTTATTCATGTTCTGAGGAAGACAAAAATGCAATTAACCCTGGTTCACAAGACTGTATCTTCTCCAATCCAGCGCCATGGGCAGAGCCAGTTTATAGAGCAATTAGAAGATTAGTTTATGTTTGTTTATTAGAATCTAATCAGCTGAACTGTTTAATAAAAGCATGGAAATTATCTAAGGACGGCTTTTATGTCTTAACATCTCCTCGTTCCTCCAGGTGTTCCACGGCGCATTCACTTCCGTACAATTTCAATACTTTTTTTCCACAGCAAATGAAAAGTTTAAGAGGAAAAACCACACGATGGCAGAAAATTATTCATATTGTTTGTTTGCTCTTTAACTCCAAGGAATAAAGGCGCCAAGGAAATTGTTGACAAGGGAGAATAATACTGGGAAGTAAAATATTTGATTTATAAGCCGTTTCACAGCTAAAATTTGAAGCATCTGTCAGTAAGTCATTTTAAGTATGGAAATGTCATTCCTAGTCAATTATCTATGTTTCCTTTGATTTTAATGTCTCATTTGCCTGGATTTCAAGCTGCTGTTATGCTGATGAATGGCGATTTCACTTATGCTGTAAGAATACAATTTCACTTTCTTGACAATAATGTCAAGCATCTATCAAAAAAATAGCAATGATTGAGGAAGTTTACAGATATAGATCAAATCTGTTGTTTGCATGGGTATTTTCAGCAACATGACTGTTAGTTTTTTTATGGTTGGTTAAAACAGAGGAGGCACAGTGCAATCTGTTAGCATTACAACATCAAAATAGCAAAACCGAAAAGGCCTGTTGAATGATGAAACTCAATGAAAGGATTTTCTAGTATCTGGAAATCCCCCTCCCTGACCAATACAGAATAAAATATTTAGATCAAGGCTAAAAATAGCTCTACCACGTCTAGTGGGAGCTCCATGCAAGAGAATCTATTAGTGATTATACAGGACTGCGGACATGCAGGATTTTATCATATTTCTTATGGATGTGGAAAGGGAGACATGTCCCAACACCCCAACGCCAGTTTTTTGTTCTATTTTGTGGCAAACCCACTTTTTACGCCATATTCTTGTTGTAAATGGAACACCAAAACTAGGCGCATTATACGCCGGGTATGACACTTTGTAATGCGCCTAAATATGGTGCACTGGGTGCCCCCGTCGCGAAATGCGCCTATTGAGGCGCCTTACATATGTTATGCGCCCCCGTCGGGCAATGAGCCTTGATAGACGCATACTATATTCTACCAATGATATGCTATGTGCAAAGTGTTGAGCAATGTGCCCTTTTTTGATGCAATGCGCCCTCTTTTGATACAAGGCCCCCTTTTTTGATACGATGCCCGCTTTTTTGATACGATGTCACCTTTTTTGATACAATGCCCCCTTTTTTGATGTGATGCCCCCTTTTTTGATACGATGCCCGCTTTTTTGATACGATGTCACCTTTTTTGATACAATCCCCCTTTTTTGATGCAATGCCCCCTTTTTTGATACGATGTGCCATTTTAGGCGCATTAAGTAATCTATGCAAGGTATACCTGACGCCAATTTTTAGAAAGTAACGGACTTTCAAGTGCACTTTACACTGATTTAATGCGCCTAAAACTGGCATAGATACGCCGCTTTTCGGACATGTCGCCCTTAGAGCGTTTGTATCAGAAAAATGGAGCTACATCTTCAATATAAAGAAGACAGGATGAATGATGAAGCTCAATGGGGAGATCTTCTAGTATCTGGAGATACCAATTTAGACTAAAATATTAGTTTAAGGCTAAATATATAGCACAACTATTGGGCACTCCATGCATGTGAATGTATTATTGATATAACAGGATCTGTATAGACCCTATGCAGTAAGCTACCCTTAGTGGGAGCTGTGGGTGTGCAGAATTTTGACCAAGACGGTGGGTAGTTGTGGATCCTCTGTGCCACCCGAGTGATGATGGTATAACAGACCACACCAGGGAGCAGAGTCAAAGGGGCCCCTCGGTCTTCATTGGAGCCACACGGATTAATCTGTGAGGAACCCTCAGGTCACTGACGTGGCTACTTGCGTTGACAGCTGACATGCAGGACAGAGGGCACTGGATATAGCGAGAGGTGACAGGTAACAGCAGTTATAGCCATAGGCAGGTGACAGAGTCCCAGGCGACTAGCAGACAGGTGCTATGACAGATAACAGCAGAAACAGGAACATGTATCAGGCTGACAAGATAGCAGGTAACAGCAGGGTTAAATGTATGCAGGTAGGTCAGAGAGGTCAGGAGCTCAGATGGACACTAATGAACTGACTTAGAGAAGAGGCAGGAAGTTCCTTATGACACAGGAGGTTGTAGGTCATAGGACAAGTAATTGGTACACTGTCTCTTTAAATCCAGGCCAGCGGGAGAGCGTGTGCGCACTAGGGAGGGCATGTGCAGGCACAAAAAGAACACGGGCAGGAGCAGGAGTGAGGACAGGTGAGTATCCGGCAGACAAGGGAAACAACAGGGAGCGTGTTGGACATGGAGACAGAGCCATAGCAGCAGGAACAGGGCTGGGGAATGCAGCAGAGACACCGCCATGCCCAAGGACAGGATTGGGGACCACAGCATGGACTAGGGGCACAGCAGAGGCATGGCCATGCCTGCAGTCAGGAATGAGGACCATGGCATAGATTGTGACAATTGATAAGATTATTTAACAATATTTATCACTCTAGAACTCTAAGGATATTGGATAAGAAAAAAATAACTCTTCTAGAGCCCCATGTATAATGTATGTAAATATTATCTTCCTCATTATCTTAAACCACAGGAGGAACTAGGTATTAATGGCTAAACCATGCTAGACCACTGGGAGTATGATATGAAGACCATCAATAACCTTTAAACTATCCATGTATGAATTTGGAAACTTTTAGTACAGTCAGCTTCATTTTGTCCTCTCAGTTATAGGCAAAATCACTGTTGGACCTCCCCATCTTAACTGATATTTGAGTTATTCAAAGTATGACCTGAATGTACCTGTACTATCAAGTAGCTATTCAGGATAAGCTCTCATGTGTACATTAGGAATAACACTAGATCTGATCATTAATATATTTGCTGTTTTTCACTAGCTGTGTCCTCTGCACTCCCCATCTCTGATACTTAGTTGTCCCTGAACTAGTGGATGGAAACAAGATGCTATGATGTCTCCCAACACCAAAGAGGACATTGTAATGACTTGTGGTCTTGTTTTTACTGTCTCTTTTCAGCTATCCAATCTCCATTGACTCATATGGGCAGCCTCAGCCAGCTGACAGTCCATCTTGTTAACACAAGACAGCTTTCAACTAGTTTTTGAGAGTGAAAGATGAGCTTAGTAGTAGGGGTGGGAGCTGGTAAGGAGCCTCATATGTGAAGCAAAACATATTTTCAAAAGATATATTACAAAATTTCTTACATTCTGTTGTTTGTTATATATTTTTTTCGGACTATAAAATGCACTTTTTCTACCCCAATTTTGGGTGGGGGGGAACAGGGGTGCATTTTATAGTCTGAATATACTCTCAGCCCGGCAGGAGTGCTGCAATGGGTTAAACCCAGCCACTGGCTTCCCACAGCATCGCGGAACTCTAGTCTCCTGCCAGCCCAAGAGCGTTCAATGTTGGTGGCAAGCGCTCGCGGTGGGCCACATGCGCTCTGTGCGGGTGGGTGGCATGTTGTGCACTGCTCCTCGGTCCGATCACCCCCCGCAATGTAATTGCATGGGGGCGATCGGTTGCCATGGCAGCTGAAGCCTCATGCATGCTTCTGCAGCTGCCATGTATGTACACTTATTACACCCTGCCTATGGTGCAATAGGTAATGAATGAAAAATCCTATCTACAGCAATACAAAAGTACTGCTATATATAAGACAAAGCAAGTGTGCCCCCTAGTGGTCAATTGTCCTATGGGACTGAGTATTAAAGTAAAAAAAAAAATATATATAAGTTGAAACCACCCCCCCCCTTTTGTCACTTTACAAATAATAAAATAAAAGTTACTCATATTTGGTATCATCACATACGTAAAAGTCTGATCTATTAAAATATAACATCATTTATCCCGTACATTGAACACCTTTGAGAAAAAAAAAAAATCCAAACGGCAAAATTGTGGTTTTTGTGGGCATTTTATACTTCCCAAAAAAATTGGAATAAAAAGTGATCAAAAAGTCACATTTCCTAAAAAAATTACACTTCAGCCCACACCTTTTGGTTACATTTTTTTTCCTCCTGTTTCCCCCCTCTAAAACCTAGGAGCGTCTTAGGCCATGTTCACACGGGTTAACTGCGGACGTAATTACGCCCCGCAGTTACGCCGTGTGGCCGGGGGCGGGGCGAGTGCGGGGGAGGGAGCCGGGGTCGGCACTTCGCTGACCCATAGACAATTATTACTAGTGGCGCGTATACGCCGCTAGAAAGTGACATGTCAATTATCTCCCACCTCGGCGTATTCACCGAGCGGGGAGAGGAGACGTAATCCATAGTTCTGTTTTCAGCCCGTAATTTGCGCACTTCGGCGCGTAATTAAGGACCGAAATACGGCCCATTTAAGCCATGTGAACATGGCCTTATAGTCCAGAAAATACTGTTGATTTTTTCAAAGCTTATTAAAGGCAAAACAATTAATAATTGAGCTTTTAGATAGACCTATGGAGCTCTACTTTACCCAAAGATTTTTAGAATGCCAATAATAGATCTACCCACACATGCCCACTCTTTACCTGTATCTGGGCATGATTTCATTGTATTAGATTTATAGTTCATTACCATGTGTGAACAAAGGTTCATGTATTATGTAGGACGCTGTTGCTATGAATGAAATTATGTCTGTCGTCTGTCAATGATGCTCCAAGATAACACTAAGGCGGTTTAATATAGATTAACCTAATCTATATGCCTTTTTGAAAGAAATAATCCATTTATACTGTATAATCCAACAACCTGGAACCACACATGGGATGCTATTATTTTTCCCATTGTTTATATAGGGCCAAACGTCCCTCTGTCCTGTACAAAGATTGTCATCACTCAAAGCCTTGTTCTTAATGACACTCTAATTTCCTTCTATCAATTGTCAAGATACCACTAATCAGGTCTGTTTTTGCAGAAAGGAAGCCGTCAAATCTTGCCCTTCCTCTCGCCTGCTGGTTTTAGCGGCTTCTCTAGCTTTTTCTTTTTTTTTGTTGTAGAATATAAACTCCATTAGAATATAATTTATTCATACAAAACTTTTTTCAAGTAGTGCTGCATTCCCCACCATTCACAGGGTCCATATAGAACAAGCAGATGACAAATGATGTAAAGGAAAGCAGAGTTTGCTGCAACCCACAAAAAAAGTATACTATACAGGCAGTCCTTGGCTTGTGATTGTCTCCTAGTTATGAACGGAGACTTATGGGTCATGGCTCGGGCTGCTGGCATCACACACTGAGTCACGCTCCATGATAACGTTGCTCCATTCCTCTACCCACTGCATCTTCCGGCTGGAAAAACAGCTCTTTTTCACCTTCCTCCTGCTCTCAGGCCTTGCACTGTCTGCAATACATTTACCTGTGTCTTCCTCTTCATTTCTTCAGGCTGTCACGGCAGCTCTTTCTTATGCCGCCCCTGCCTTGCGCTGTTGGCCTTAGCACGGGAGATCTGTTTTCACTGTTTCTGGCTTCCTCCAAATTCCCAACCAATGTAAAATATTGTGATCACCCTAACGGGAGCACACGCACAACAAGGAAGCCAAAGAGGATGGGTATGAGCCTGAGCAGGAGCGTGGAATGGTGAGTATAATTGAGCATTGGAAGATGCCACCGGAACAGATGGGACAGAGGAAGCGGAAATTGCTACACGAGCGGGGACACGGCCATGCCCACGGCTCAGAACGGGAGCCGCGACATGGACTGTGAGCTCTGCACATGTTCAAAGTGCACTTAGGAAGCAAAAGCAAGGTTTATAGAGCTGAGTTATCCATAGGGATTATGACTAAATTAATAGCTAGTCTGACCACCTGACAAAACTAGATAAACAGTCCCAGGGCCCAATATACTTAGGGGACTTATAGAACATTTTGAGACTTTTCATAAGAAAACCTAATGTGTTATCTTGGTATTAATGAGCTTTTATAATGCGCAGATTGTGCACCATGAGAGTTAAATAACAAATTCCGATATTTGTCATGTATCCAGACAGGTCTTATTATAGAGATGGAAAGAAAGACACGTTTTCATATTAATGTCATATGCACATCAAGACCCCCAAGAAGATCCGATAAAGATGCTCATTGCTATCTCTGACAGTTGCAAAAAGAACAATTTCTGAGAATATTTGGTAACTTGCTTGCCTTTGTACCCAGAGTTAACAAAGTCTAATACTAAAGGTGTTGTTCTTTTTTTTGGACAAGTCTCTTTCAAATAAAAGATTCTCCTCCCAAAGCCTGATCATGAGGTATCAGCATGCTTGGAGCACCTTGAGACTTGGAGCAGTCACTCTCTATTGGTCTAACCAAATAGGGATGAACAAAATGGAAATACAGAAGGAAAGAAGGTTATGAGGCCCAGGAAAATATTACTCATCAGGTCACAAATATTATATTAACTAATAAAGCAAAGATTGACTTGACAGAAAGGCACCACGATATCACAGCACAGAAAGTTATATAAAATGTTTCAATGCTTTTCAGTGGCTGTTTAAGGATAAGGATCAGATAAATTCGAGTTCAGTAACTTCAAGTTACTAACCATGACCATACATTTCTGCCTTAATCTCCAAATATCTCCCCTCTCGCAATCTCTGCTCCTCACACGACCTTCTTCTCTGCTCTCCTCTTATCAGCTCCTCACACAACCATCTCCAAGATTTCTCTTGTGCTTCCCCCACACTCTGGAACTCACTGCCCCAACACATCAGACTCTTCTCCACCTTCACCAGGTTCAGATGCAACCTGAAAACCCATCTCTTCAGGAGCCTATAACCAACAATAACCCTGCCACCATTGTGCTAACCCACAAACATGTCTGCCCCTCACCTTCTGTCTCTTTCCCCCTTCCTTGTAGATTGTAAGCCTTCGTGGACAGGGTCCTCTCTCCCCTCTGTACCAGTTGTTAGTCACAGATTGTCACCATTGTACTTGTTTGACTTATGTTATGTATGTAACCCCCTTTAATGTACAGCACCCTGGAGTCAATGGCGCTATAAAATAAATAATAATAATAATAATACAGAAAACTGTCATATTACAGGGTCTTGAAAGAATTAGCTGTGGTCTATGCTTAAAACCAACTCAGAGTCTTGAATCTGTGATGGTCCCAACCAATACTTTGACAATGATCAAAAGGGTCTTGGAAGAATTAGCTGTGGTCTATGTTTAGCCCCAGATTTGGAGATCTCAGGGGTGGGAGAATGAGCCTAGCTGTTTCATACTTGGGGGTTAACCTTGAGAAATATAAAAGGATTTGTGGTGAGGTATCATACATTTTATCTTCATGAAAGGCCAAAAGGTCCACTTTGGACAGTACAAGGATACTAACCCCAGGACTTGTTTAATGAACCTTGATTGCTTGACTACTGAAAAAAGTGTTAGGGGAACATGTATGAAAACTGTCTAGGGCTAAGACTTTCTTTGTTGCCCATAGCAACCAATCAAAACTCCTCTTTAAGTTTTTCTGAGCACTATATGAAATAGAAGGGGAGCTCTGACTGGCAACAAAGAAAGTCTTAGATCTAAACAGTTTTCTTACATGTGTCCCTTAGAGTCTTTGCACTATGGAAAATCAGATGCATAAGATGCATTATCTCAGTTTTCTCACCACAATGTTTAGCATTTAACATATAGGAAAAGGTAACTGAAGACTATAACTAAATATATTGCTGTTTTGATTTTGCTTTGTTCAGGAGATATAGGAGATTTTATCTTCTGCTAGCATACACAAGTTTCTCTTGGTTACTGACCACCTCTCTTTGCTCTTTCTCATTGCTCCTGGCTGTCATCCTACCATGGTGAACCACTCCCCACTGAGTCTTATGTCTAGCACAGGAACTTGTTAATCGAAGTAAATGATACATTTTAACCCTTAGAGCTCTGTAGCTTTGTGCACTACAGATTATAAACCTCCAGCAGTCATCTTACTGTAACAGGCTCAGTTAGGAATACCAGAGCTGATATACCAATTACTGCTATAGAACCACCCACAGCCTGAACCACATGTATGAACCTGTTTAGGTTTAAAACTCACTTTTTTGCCCATAGGTTACAATGGGAAAAAGAGTGAGTTTTAGACCTAAACAGTTTAATACATGTGGCCCACAGTGAGAGCCTCAAGCTGGCTATGCAGAGCAGGCTATGTGATACAGCATGGAGAGAACACCCCATTAAGAAAAAAAAAAGAAAAAAAAAAGTTTATCAAGAAATAAACCAAAAAGGGTTATTTTGCTGCCGGTCAAGTCTATGGAATAGTTCCTCAGGTTGATGCTGAGATAATTAGGAGGAGGTTTTTAGCACCAGCAAAAGGTATAGGATGATATAGGGGCTATAGGTGACCCAAAGGAAAACCAGACTTTGATACATTTATAGAGTAAAATGTACAGTTTAAGCTGATTAAAAATTATATATTCACTTCCAAATGAATTACATATGGGGACATGTCCATAAGCAGTGGTAAGGGTCTGTGTCACTCTCCACACCGGTGGAGCAAGTTAGGTTGTTTATGTTTCCCATAAGAAAGCTTTGCCTGAGAGAATATATTCCCTGTGTACTAAACCAAGCTACTATTTTAAGAACAATTTATTACAATCGTATCCAGTATCTAAGAATAAGCCTGGATATTAATAGACTTGCCTTGTATTTCCAGTAGACTTTCACATGGTACAGCACTGCTAGAGAACAGAAAAATGGATTTAACATTTGTGTCCAAGGAACCAATGTATCAAACTTTCTTATAATTTCTTTCTAAGATACTAAAGAATTCTCAAGCACCGACGCTGCAGGACATTAATGTAGTCTGCTTGATATATTGACCCGACTGCATCTAACCTGCATAGCAATTGTTAGCTCCCGTCCGCATGTGAGCGCTGGCAGGATGTAAAATACCATGTACCTTCCCGCAGAATAAAAAATTGTTGTGTTTCTACTAGAGAGCTCCTTGGATTTTTTTTTACACTTTTTATTGTTTCCACATGTAAGACATTTTGAAATTGATATCTAGAAAACCACAGATATCTCACTGAGGTAAGTGGTGACAAACAGCGAAGAGAGACATCTTGTAATAAATTCCTATTATTGCGCTTTTTATGCTGTTTTCTCATATCCCATAAGGATGGTACATAGGCATGGAAAGGGTAATAGTAAGAGCTTCATATTCCCTCCATGGATATAGAGCTGTATGGTAAAATTCATGAATTTAGGAACTGTTTATTGCCTGTTTAGTAGAAAATCACCCATAACAAGGATAAGGACCATTGAGTATGCATGGCCCATAGCAGAATTCTTTATCATGGGGCCATTTTAGCATGTTACCCTATGCAGTAGTCAGTGCTGCATATAATATTATTATGTCTCCCACACCACGATAAAAGGGAAATTAAATGAGATTTTTGTTTTAGAGTCCCTGTACTGATCATAGTGTAATTCACCAACTGTAGTCAGCTGTAATCTGTAGGAGAACCCAGCAGTAGGTAATCAATTCCCGTGAAGCACCATCACAGGTATAGCTGACAATATAATGAGTTTTGGGGCCTACTGATCTTTCCTTGAGGGCAAATACCAGTGTACAAAGGCATCAGACATGCTGTTTTCATAGATGCTCAATTGAGCCAAGAGTAAAGAGAGCAGCAGAACGATTCACGAGTTGAGTGTACCATGAGTTGAGTGATAGGAAGAAGCAGGGAATCGCTAAAAAGATTCATTATGGATTGCAAGGGGTTAGAGTGTTAGCGTGGGGTTGGGAGGAGGATAGAAAATCCTGGCTGAGTATCTAAGATATATCAAGCATGGGAAGGGAAAACATCTTTGCAGCAGGTTCCAGTGTAAGAAGTTCCAGCCTTGCTTCCCTTGTATTGGAAGGCTGAAGGGCATGAAAAACGGTCATGGCAGTTTCGATGAGATTAAATGGGACCTTGAAGGTGGAAAATACTAGTGACTGGTACATGCAAAAGATAAGTTAATGCTCCATATTTAATAATGATATCAAGAAACATGGTGTCATGACTGCAGGTGTGGATCCGCTGGGTCACCGCAAGAGGTGACAACTATACCAGGAGTCTAAGGTGCACCCTGGCATTCACTAGAGCCTAATGCACAGCAGGATGGACTTGGTTTCAGGGAGTTCCCAGGTCTCTACCCCTGATGTGGTCATTCATGGTGACAGCTGAAGTGTCAAACGTTGTACAGAGGTAGCAGGCAGAGGTATAGTATGGACACAAGCAAAGAGGTCAGGGCAGGGCAGCAGGTAAGAGTAGTCAGAAGTCCAATAGCTGGAGGTCAGAACCAGGAACACAGCAGAAAGATAACAATGGTGCAAGCACAGGTCAGAAACACTAATGGACGCCAACAATCTGACAAGGAGCAAAGGAAGGAAGTTCCTTAAGAAGAAGGAGGTGGTGAGCCACTGGAGAGACAATGATACGCTGGTCCTTTTAATATGGCTTTTGCGCACCCTAGGGAAGGAGTATGTGTGCTAGTCACGGGTCGTGGATGGGAGTAGAGCAGGTGTGAGGAGAGATGAGTAACTTCCAGCTGGGTGGCCAGAGAGTGGAGTTCCGGCACAAGTGCGTCCACGGTTTGAAGCTGAAAAAGTTGCTCCTGATGGATGCCTTAATGAGTCACTACAGCTGCAATGTGATAGATGTCTGGCAGATGTGCAGTGATAGGATCCATGACCAGATTGCAAAGTCACAACTGCAGGTGTGGATCCTCTGGGTCACCACGAGAGGTCCCACTGACAGGTCATTAATTCTGGTGTAGCCACTTGAGATGACGAAGCGCCAAATATGGTACAGAGGTAGCAGGCACAGGCATAGCCTGGAAACAAGCAATGAGGTCAGGGCAGGCGATAAGCAAGAATGTCAGAAGTCCAATAGCAGGAGGTCAGAACCACGAATGCAGCAGACGGATAAGAAAACACAATCATAGGTCAGGAACACCAACAATTTGGCAAGGAGCAGAGGAAGGAAATTCCTTAAACAGGAGATGGTCAACCATTGGAGAAGTAATGATGCGCTGGTCCCTTTTTTCTAAAAAGGAGTACATGTGCTCCAGAAACAGACCACAGACAAGAGAGAAGCAGGTGCGTGGAGAGGTGAGTAGTTGCTAGTGGGCAGCAGGAGAGAGGATTGCCGATACAAGTGCATCCATGGTCTGAAGCGGGGGGCACGGAGCACATCATGACACATGGGTTCCTGGGGAAATACTTAGGAACAGTTGGTTAATTTATCTTGGTGCCCTTGGGTCAGTGAAAGCGGCTAAAGGTAATTATCATTATGTTCAACAGATTGGTGCAATGGAATTTTTGTTGCTTTCCAGGAACTCCTTTCCCCAATGTTGTAGAATGTGATTAATGTTGATGTATGTTGTATTTCATAGTTATAATGATTGATTCTACATTCCCATTTATTGTGCAATGTGTTAAAACAGGCAGCTGCGTTCTTTACACACCATACTCATCATATCTCAGGCCTGTTTTCTAGGTTTCATTTTTGAATTCAGTGTTTACTGGTTTTACTGACTTCTACTGGCTGCAGTGAGGAGCTGCTAAAGACACCAAGTCTGTACCTATAGCAACCACCACTGGCAACCTATCAGGAGAGATCGAACAGGTCTGTAGCTATAGCGACCTGAGGAACTGATGCAGCCAATACAAGTGGGGATATCTAGGAACAGGTAGGACACTGTTAATGAACTCATATTGGAAAGTGACTTATTTGACAAGATCTTTTACATAAAAAGCAATCCTTGTAGTGAGACAACCCCTTTAAGCCAATTTAATTGGAGGCAAATTAACCTACAAATTTGTCCGTACTTTACTTTCTTCTTAACGTGACTTGAGTGGTATCAGCCTTACACAGTTCTCATTGAAGTTAATGGGCTTGTTGCTTACTGTAATTCACCAACATTCATGGTCCTCAAGGGCAGGAAACCTTCCTTATAATTACTATAATCTGGCAAAGAGATGAAAGACCTCACTCCCCCTCTCACTCACTTTAGTACAGTTTTTGAAAATGGGTTTGTTTTCTCAGTGGTTCCCTTAATAATCACATCTTTTATGGAATGTTGTTCCTCATCAAACTCTACGTCTCCTGCTAATTCTATTACCAACTTCTATAAAAGGAGATTTGACAGCATCTCAATAGCATTACTCTGTGCTACTATTTAATGGACTTGTTCTCCATGTGAAGTGACAAAGGCTGGTAAATCAATAGAACATGAGCGATTAGTAGTTACAGCATCTCTGGTGGAGTCCAAGTGGTTTACATGTGTAATATTAATGTACGGACCGTTCCAGACAGACTAGGAATAGGAAAGGTTAAGTGATGCATATCAAACACCATCTTCCCTGAACTGAAATTTAAGCGTATAATGATATGCCTGCTTAGAGATTCACAAAAAGGGCAAGGTGATCAAAAGTACATATTAGCATAAATATGTTATGATGTGTTTAGTGCTAATTATCCTCTTCCAGATGAAATTGAAATACAGACATAAATAACATTAGGATAACGATTTTACTGAAAAGGATAACAAGAAAATGTTAGTATGCTAAGGAGGCGTAGTGACTAAGGCATAGGGAGCAATCTAGGAAATCAACTATGATTATGGTGATTGGTTTGAACAAGACAGAAGGGTCTGACGTTTGTTCCCCCTCCACAAAGTTTCCATGACACTTAGGACAAAATACCCTTTGTTACTATCAATGTAGTTCCTCTGGAAAGGGGAGTCCAACACTAGTTCTCCTATCTAGTAACTAACGAGACAGGGTCAGCTAGGAATGAACCTCCTCTCTCCAAGGTCCTCATGGGAGGTCAAAGGGTATGTTCGCTCTGGAGGCAGGGTCAACTAGGAATGAGCCTCCTCTCTCCAAGGTCCTCATGGGAGGTCAAAGGGTATGTTCGCTCTGGAGGCAGGGTCAACTAGGAATGAGCCTCTTCTCTCCAATTTCCTCATGGGAGGTCAATGGGTATGTTCGCCCTGGAGGCAGGGTCAACTAGGAATGAGCCTCCTCTCTCCAAAGTCCTCATGGGAGGTCAAAGGGTATGTTCGCTCTGGAGAAAGGGTCAACTAGGAATGAGCCTGCTCTCTCCAATGTCCTCATGGGAGGTCAAAGGGTATGTTCGCTCTGGAGGCAGGGTCAACTAGGAATGAGCCTCTTCTCTCCAAGGTCCTCATGGGAGGTCAATGGGTATGTTCGCTCTGGAGGCAGGGTCAACTAGGAATGAGCCTCCTCTCTCCAAGGTCCTCATGGGAGGTCAAAGGGTTTGTTCGCTCTGGAGACAGGCTCAACTAGGAATGAGCCTCCTCTCTCCAAGGTCCTCATGGGAGGTCAAAGGGTTTGTTCGCTCTGGAGATAGGGTCAACTAGGAATGAGCCTTCTCTCTCCAATGTCCTCATGGCAAGTCAAAGGGTATGTTCTCTCTGGAGGCAGGGTCAAAAAGGAATGAGTCTCCTCTCTCCAATGTCCTCATGGCAAGTCAAAGGGTATGTTCGCTCTGGAGACAGGGTCAACTAGGAATGAGCCTCCTCTCTCCAATGTCGTCATGGCAAGTCAAAGGGTAATTTTCTGAGGCAGGTTTAAAAAGGATGAGTCTCTCTCTCCAAGTCCTCATGGCAAATCAAAGGTATGTTCCTCTGGAGATAGGTCAACTAGGAATGAGCCTTCTCTCTCCAATGTCCTCATGGGAGGTCAAAGGGTATGTTCGCTCTGGAGGCAGGGTCAACTAGGAATGAGCCTCCTCTCTCCAAGGTCCTCATGGGAGGTCAAAGGTTTGTTCGCTTGGAGATAGGGTCAACTAGAATGAGCCTTCTCTCTCCAATGTCCTCATGGGAGGTCAGGTATGTTGCTCTGGAGACAGGGTATAGGAATGAGCCTCCTCTCTCCAATGTCGTCATGGAAGTCAAGGGTATGTTCCTCTGGAGGAGGGTCAAAAGTGGTCCTCTATGCCTATGGCAAATCAAAGGGTATGTTCGCTCTGGAGATAGGTCAACTAGGAATGAGCCTTCTCTCTCCAAGGTCCTCATGGGAGGTCAAAGGGTATGTTCGCTCTGGAGGCAGGGTCAACTAGGAATGATCTCTCTCCAAGGTCCTATGGAGGTAAAGGTTTGTTCGCCTGGAGACAGGCTCAACTAGGAATGAGCTCCCTCTCCAGGTCCTATGGAGGTCAAAGGGTATGTTCGTTGGAGACAGGGTAACTAGGAATGAGCTCTCCTCCAATGTCTCATGGCAAGTCAAAGGGTATGTTCTCTCTGGAGGCAGGGTCAAAAAGGAATGAGTCTCCTCTCTCCAATGTCCTCATGGCAAATCAAAGGGTATGGTCGCTCTGGAGATAGGGTCAACTAGGAATGAGCCTTCTCTCTCCAAGGTCCTCATGGGAGGTCAAAGGGTATGTTCGCTCTGGAGACAGGGTCAACTAGGAATGAGCCTCCTCTCTCCAGGTCCTCATGGGAGGTCAAAGGGTATGTTCGCTCTGGAGACAGGCTCAACTAGGAATGAGTTTCCTCTCTCCAAGGTCCTCATGGGATGTCAAACGGTATGTTTACTCTGGTTTAAAAAGCAACCTCGTCAATAAGGTAAGACATAGGGGTGCTAATGGGAAGTCACTGAGCGCAGCAGGACTGGCTAATGTGTATTGTGGCCTCATGAACGTTTTTTTTAAAGACTAAAGTCAGGGTAAAGAGGAATCAGACAGATTAACTTTCTTCCCATAAAAATAGAGTAAATGCATTTAGGGGTGTCTAAAGAAATAACTGTTGGTGAAAAGTTATGCCAATATCATTGGTAGTGAATTGACCTGCAAATATGTACCTACTTAACGTATCTCTTTACTTTACATGTCCCAACATGGGTGGTGCCAGATGATCAGCTTTTCTATGCAATAATCTGTCAGGAGTTGTTTATGTTGTATATGGTCGCCCATTGGTTGTAATGTAAGTTGCAGCCTGTAGCTGGTTCTGCTACAATGTTATGATAATGTGCTGAATTTGTGCTTCGGGAGTCTGAAAGTTGCTGATGTTCATAGAACACAGATCTGGATCAGCATGTTCTAGATAGGAAACCAAAGAATGTTAAGAAAATTCACACCAACCAAGAAAACCACACAAAGGCATCAGTAAAACATGGTTGATTTCTTCACGAAAACAGTTTAGGGGGCTGTATCTCCATAAACATATATGTAGCTGTAAGTGAGGTCAGCCTCATTCAACTAAGTGGTTCTAGAGGAAAGCAGATATGGTAGTCTTATCTTATAGAAACCCTAAAACTATTTTTTTTACATTTTTTTCCATGTTCCAAAAATGATTAATTCTTCAAGCAATTAAGTTGAAGATGTTTTTGTACTTCTATGTTCTATGCCTGCACAAAAAGTCTATCCATTAATTTACAAATATTCAGATGGTACAAGACATAAAAGCTTTTAGACACTGTTGAACTCAGAGTTAAGCCAAGAGAGAAAGCATCAGCTAAATTGTTTTTTTGCAGATATGGGGAAAAAAAACACAAAAATCTTACTCAGGAAGCGGAGATATCTATTTAACAAAACTTGGTAATGTACTTTATGCAAAATAAAAAGCAAAATGAGGACATAATCAAGTGGAGAACTCATTTCATTCAGAACATTATAGTGATATTTATATGTAAAATAAACAAAATTTCACCTTGCTCTATGCTGTTAGATTAAAATTACATTGTGAGGGCTATGTAGATCCTTTAATTAGAGTGCTAAGTTTATGGCTATATCATGTTAAAAGGAGAACCTGTCACATAGGTTATGCCCCCCTCTCCCCCTTGCTGAGGGCAGCACAAGCTAGTGACAGACCTGCTGTTTCCAGCGCTGTGTCTCTTACTCTGTAGGATGCTGTATTTGTAGAGTATTTAATGCTCAAATCCGTAAATTTGCAGCCTGTTCTGCCAGAGATGAGCCCACTGAATTCATGAGCAGGTGTTAGCCTCGCCAAAAAAATGGCTAGTCTTGCTCACCCATCATTTATTCACAGGTTTCTAACTATTCAAAGTAAAAGGTTGAAGAAACCATGGGTGGGTGGGGCTATCCAAGAGTGGGTGGAGCTAGAACCTGCTCATGAATTAAGTGGACGCTTTTCTGGCAGAACAGGCTGCAAATGGCCAGATTTGAGCATTAAATGCTCTGAAACTCCTGCACCTTAAAGAATAAGGGACACAGCGCTGGAAACACGTTGGCATAACCTATGTGACAGTTTCCCTTTAAGACTAGTGTTACACATCAGATTCCGGTGATTAGATTCAGCAGATTCAGCATAAATCACAAAAAAACAACCCTAACCCTAGAGTTTTTACAAGTTTTCATGGGTTATCTTATTACTCCACAGCGATTCGACATTGCTCCCAGTGTGGCATTATTTACTCCATTACATCCAATGTCTCAAATAACATCACTTATGGTAACCACAAAATGGGGGTAACCCCTGTGTTCTGGTATCTGATGGTGATATTGGATAAGACATTGGAGGTCACCCAGGAAGTGATGCTGTATCGGGAGCGACACTGAATGGTAAATGAAGTCCTAAAATCCTATAATAGACTCTAACCCCAAATCAAGATTAGGGTTTGGGTTAAAGATAAGGATTTGGTAAGGGATAAGGTTAGAGAAACAATATGGGTTCGGACATCCCAAGCAAGGTCAATAGAACCAGTGTCAAACTAAAACAGGGGCCTATTTGAGCAAATCTTCTTGATACTAAACTGCTACCCTTGACATATAGAGCCCAGTGTAAGAGTCCAATCACAGTAGGAAAACAGTGAACATTCAGTGAAAACAATTGACAGGACAGTAGGAGCTTGCAATAGATCTCTATGGAAGAGCATCTTTTGGGTAAATTACATTTGCACTATTGTATCAACTTTATTACTACTACATTGATTCTCAGAGTCAAACTGGAGTTCTCTGGGCTGACTAGAAAATGTGTAAATTCACACTTAATTACTTCACAATCATTGTAATGATCATTGAATACATAGGACATAATGGACCTTCAATGAGGTTTAATAGATTATTGTCGACCAACTTATCCTAGTGGTAAATAATTGTTGTCAGTAACTTAGACATGAAAGCTTCTGTTTTACTGACAAGACACAGCAGGGAGTGACGTCACTATGGTCGTACAGGGCAGCAGTAGCAATGAGGGCAGAAAGAGAGGGTCCGTAGTCTAAGGAAACTTGTGTTTACGAGCAGTAGATAAAATCTCTTTTATCTTCTAAATGAAGCAAAATCAGAACAGCAATGTATTTGGTAATAGTCTTTACTTACCTTTGCCTACATGTTTGTGGGGACAGTACCCCTTTACGTGGATTTTATTTTTACATAATATTGTCAGACACATCTCTATAATCTGTTATCATAAATCTGTCATGCTCACACTTTGTGGCCATTGCTGTTTTCCTGCCCACCGCTTCTATCTTCCTGCTTAGAAGAGCTTTATTTGCTACTAGGCACCTAAGAGGTAGGTGCCTAGTGTAACAGGTGATTAGGGGGTGGCCCTTAAACAAGTGAGAAGCTCCTTAGGTTTTTTTGGTACTGCTGTTTGTTGCTCTTATTCATTTTTTATCATTGGCAGCCTCTGGAACATGGGGAGGGTTACTTAGCGATATAGTGTAAGTTTACTCTGCCAATGCTTCATACCCAAGAATCATTTAGCTTCTCAACACATACTCCATATTTTATTCTCCCAGTACTCTCTATGTCACTGACCACTTGTTTACACAGTTGCAGTAGTAACATCTGAGCCCACTGCCCACTTGCCTAGTTCCTGTCTTGGACCCTTTTGTAAATTTGATTAGATCCTCTGACAGGAGTACTGCCAATATTGCCCGGACAGCACCACTGAGGGTTTTGGATTCTAAGCAGTAGCAGCCACCTCTCTCCTCCACCAGTAGCTGCTGAATATAAGGAAATCTTTTCACTCATTTAATGAGCTCATGGGGGCTAGTGGCTACACAAACTACAGTATCACCTAAAGGCTGTGTGTTCCTTGGCCGCTCCACATGACCCTGTTATGTCCACATGCAGCAACAATGAAGTGGAAATGAATGACGTGAATGTGGTGTATTCAGTCAGTGCCTACGGCAGCTAGTTTGTTGGATACCTTCCTTCTACTAGGACCCCTGATCCTGCTTTTACTGCACCCACATACTGACTCACTAGGTCTCATAGACCACACCAAAGTTCTTGCCCTTTGCCAACATCCAGTGTCTCCAGGCCACGTAGGGACCGATTTCCTAACAGTCTTTGCCTAAACAAATAAGTTCCTTGGTTACTGCAAGGGGCAAATATGTTCTACAGTTCTGTCCACCCGAAATTTCTCACCCATCTTGCTACTTCACCATATCTGTCTACCTGGTCTGAACATCTTCCACTGTCAGAGAACTCTGTCACCTCACGGCTTTTGCTTTGGTACCATGCTTTGCAATCTTTTACCCTCAGATGATGCTATTGGAGACTACTCTTAAAGGGAATGTATAATCAAAAATGACTTACTATTTAACTCACATTTTTATGTTCAACACATTTTTTCAGAATTTTTGATTATTTATTTTTTTAGTTTTCCATATCACTTTCAATATTTTTTTTAATAATTCTTAAGTCCTGCAGTTTTCACTTTGGCCACTAAGCCTAATAATAGTCTGACACTTCCTGTTCTGTACAGAAAGAGTCTCAGTTTCCTGCTCATTATCAGCACAAAGAGGGTGAAACTGAAAGGAGACACCAGTGTGAATAGATAACACAGGATCCACCAGTCACAAGAGGAGATAGTCACAGTTGAACCTTTCACCTCCTTGCACAGTGACTTCCCAGGTCACAGAGCATGACTAGAAAACTACTATACAAGTGAATGGGACTGAGTCAGTCTTAAGTCTCCTATTTGCATGAAGCTACTGTAAAGCATCTCTCTGACTGCTGTTAAAGCAGTGCAAACAAGGCCTATTGGCCAAAGTGAAAACTGCAAGACTTAAGAATTACTAAAAATATTCAAAGTGATATGAAAAAAAAAACAACCAAAATTTCCTAAAAAATGTGTTTAACATAAAAATGGGACTTAAACAATGACTAATTTTTTGATGACACATTCCCTTTAAGGTAGCCACATAGATGTTTCCTATTGTAAGGTCCAGATCTCTGTAAAAGGTGATGGCCTGAAAATTCCTGAGATTCTGTTCCTCACTCAAGTTCCAGCACAATCCATTGCAACCCATGGCATCCACAACTACTCATGGAGACCTCATGTCCAATCAAATTCTATCTCAGCTTACTTTTTGTATCACTGTATATAACAATGAGTGAATTTAACATTGAAACTACAGAAGACCAACTATAGTGACTGTAAATTTTGTGAGACTGAAAATGTACTAAAGTCTTTAGTACATTACAAAATCAAATGTTTGCATTTCTTTTTAACGGCCTTCATCTATTTTATACTTTGGCAGCACGTCTCTCCATCATTTGAATGCCAACCATCATCTTTTTATATCAGACCTAGCTAACAGCCTTCCTGGGGACTCTTTCCATCCCTCTCTTATTGTGTCTGGCTTTTATCATTTTGCTATTTGCATTTGTATTATTTGCTTTCAGTTGTCTGCAAACTCAGAAATTAGTCTGCCTTTCATTGGGAAATAAAGCCACAGCAAGTGTTAATTAATGGCCAGTAAAATCAAACATGGGCTGTTCACTATCATGTAACTAGAGATAGAAAGTGAGGACATTCATACTCGGGCAGGGTCATGCATCTTGGCTTTATCTATAGATAAAAGATAACAAAAGGCCAATGGGTAGTATTCACACAGAAGGCTAAAGGTGGGATATGCTAGATGGTCTATTGAAACTTGCCCTGATTCAACAATAAAGACTTATAAGAACAGAACTCATAATTCAGCCGTGAAGTCAATAATTCACATTTTTCATTAAAGTAAGAAATCTTTGTATGATTGTAGGTAGTCTGAAGGCACCGGGGATGAACAAAGCTCATCATTGGCAAAAAGGACATTTATATGCACTCACAAGTCTACTCCCTCGATACTTGGGTATGATGATCTAAATTAATTACACACATCTCGAATTTCAACAAACATTTTTTCTAAAAAAAAAAAAAAGATGCAGTTAATTAAAATGAGGTTCCTTGAGAGTTCTGTGACTTATTTTTCTGAATTTACTTGCTTCAAAATATTGTGACGGAACATACTCATGTATAATCTCGTAAAAAAAATATATAAGATTGTAATTTCTCATTTGAAGCCTTTGTCATACTCATGGTTCTGAAGTTGGGAGGGACTACCTACCATAGTGGTGGGATAAGTGACTGCTATGGGGTCTAAGTTGTGATGGGGGAATACCTACCATAGTTTAGGATAGGTGATGGTAATTGGGACTAAGCTGTGATGAAGGACTACCTACCATAGCGATGGGATAGGTAGGTGACTGTTATGGGTCCTAAGTTGTGATGAGGGACAACCTATTATACAGTAGCTGTGGGATAGGAAACTGCTATTGGGCCTAAATTGTGATGAAGTAATACCTACCATAGTTTAGAATAGATGACTGTTATTGGGCCTAAGTTGTGATGAGGGACAACCTACCATAGTTGAGGGGGTAGGAAACTGCTATTGGGCCTAAATTGGCTTGAGGGACATCAGAGACTGATATGGGGCCTAAGTTGTTATGGAGTAATACCTAGCATAGAGTTAAGATAGACGACTGCTATGGGGCCTAAATTGTGATAGGGAAATGACTACCATAAGAGTAGGATAGGCGACTTCTATAGGGCCTAAGTTGTGACAAGGTAATACCTACCATATTGATGGAAATAGTGACTTCAATAGGGCCCAAGTTGTGATAGGGGAAATATCTAGCATAGGAATAGGATAGGCTACTGCTATGGGGCCTCAGTCAGCTAAGGTCTGGAAATAAACTAATGCAGCCACCACTAGGTGAAGCTCGCTGGATATAGATTTATATAGCTCCTCAATACTCTTTTTGTAAATCTATACATGATACTACTAGTGATAGTTGTCTGCAGCTAGACCTATAACTTATCAAGTCAGAAGAATAATACTCCATGTACGTATATATTATTTTATCAGGGAAGGGTAATTTTACAATGTTTTCTTATGAAGCGCCCATACAACCACAACACTTGACTAACAAAAAATACTGCTTTGTTGTAAATGGATATTACCATTAAAAATATATATGGCATGTTCATACGATATGTCCTGATAACCTAATATGGTGACAATGAATGGGCAAACTATGGACATTGGATTCCAGTTCTCTCAATAGAAGAGGTTCCCGGAATCCATGAGTAGAAGAAGGTCAACAGGAATAGCGGATTCATTGGTGTCACGATGCTCTTCATGGTCACTGTGGGGGACCGTGGACTCAATTGTATTCCCATTTCCTGACCTGTTCACTACTCACCCGCTCAATTCCCCCAGATCCTCTTGCCTGTATATTGGTGTTCTTTAGTGAGTTTAATGAGTTGCAAATTACTATTCTTCTGACCTCTTTCTTGGACCTTGACCTCGTTTGCCTGCTGCCTGCCCAGACCATATTGCCTGGACTGGATTACGTCTCTGCTTGACCCCTTTGTGCCACGCTGCACCCCGGCTATAAACGCGAGTGGTCACGTCATGGGTAGTGACTTGGGAGTCCCCAGCAGCAAAGCCCAACCGGTCTTGTGGCGAGTGCTGGTGAAGAATCGGAGGGCTCCTTAGACTCTGCTCCCAGACATGTTTCATATCATCTTCTTGCAGTGACCCAGAGGATCCACTTTCTGTCACCCATGACAATTGGGCACTAATGGACAAAGGAATGGAGTCTAAGAGATTCTTCTCATGTAGGTGTATGTTTTTTTTCACAGGGAATCACCAAGTTATTACTTGATAGTAGTATTCAATAGGAATGGCTGGTGTGTAAAAGGAGAATAGGCATTTAGGGTGACATGAATGAAAGACAAGAAGTGAGCATAGGCGAACCTCTGCAAGATGAAATTGGCCACCAAATCCCAAGCCTAGGGCAGCAAACCATCAGAAGGCATCACCTCCTACACCGCTTAAAGACGTGGCGTGTATGGCGGCCTCCTGCAGACCGACGTGCTGCCCGGACTGTCGCTCCCCTGGGCAGGGTAGGCGGCTGCCCGGGACGGCCCCCTGAGCTTACGGGGTCCCCGGGCAACCGTCTACCCTGCCCAATGGGAAAGACGGCACTGTCTCTGCTACCTCAGTAGTTATGCCCTGGGCCCGTCAATGAACTTTACTACTGTTCACTGCCGGAGGGGCCCTTTGATCAAAGGCCCAGTGCATCTTGCCTCTGAACATCTGGGCCCTTTGTCATGAGCATTCAGAGGCAGGAATGTCCTGTCTCAGCAGCGCTGCACTCTGCTAATCCGCCTGGTAAGCCTAAGACACATTAACCCTCAAAGATTGGATCTAGTAGTGTGGGATGATGGTGCAATGCCTTCTTTTCGTCAACATGTCAGTTATTGCAAACTGAGAAAGACAAAATCCTTAAACTGAGAGACCTTGGTTTATAACTCAAATAGAGTGCTATGCACCTAGGCTGAGATGTCCACTCTTTTCAAGTCTGCGTGCTGAGTGATTGGAAGAATGACAAAGAATTGTGATGACAACAAGAAGTGACCACAGGCGAACCTCTGCAAGATGAAATTGGCCATCACATCCCAAGCCTAGGGCAGCAAACCATCAGAAGGTGATTGTATGTCATTGGGCTATGAGCCAGACATTCAGCTACAGGTGTTTCATTGACCTTACACCACTACTCTCTTAGTCTTTTATGGTGTACAGTAATACAGCAATAGAGGCTGTATTGGAGGTCTACCTTTTTCAGCAATAAGTTCCACTTTTGTCTTTGTCTTGCATTGATAGATTCATCTGGAGACCATTCAATCAATGCAATAAAAGAGCCTTCACAAGAAAATATCACATGGGTCTTTCTCTTAGGACTAAGGTGTGGGTTGGCATATTGTATTGGACTCCTCTAGTCTTTATTTCAAGGACAGTAACCGCTTGAAATTACATTGATTGGTGATGGAACCAGTGGTCTGTCCATATCTTCAAAGTCTCCCAGGAACCCTTTTCCAAAGGACAATGCTAGGCCACATATTGATCATGTTACTGCATGGCCTAACCATGCTACCATGACCTGCAATGACTCCAAACTTGCTTCCCACAGAGCACATCTGGGATGGCTTTGGTTGACAACTACAAAGGAGCTGCCAGTAAGGGTGAGTTCACACTATGATAATGTATACACTGCAAGTATTCTTTGGGGTACCATGAATAAAGGTACCTTGGCGGATGCCACAAAGCAGCCGCAGCAGCCCTATAGTGGACACCAGAGCAGACTTAGCCCTTAGTAGGTTACGTCTCCTCTGTTTTCTGACAGCATACACATTTCCTGCGGTACTAAATAGTGTAGTAGACTATGCTATTGAGACCCGTAAATAAGTCTTTGCGCCAGGAAATAGAGCAAACGTAACAAATGCTGGGCTAAGTCTGCTCTATTATCTTCTATGGGGCTGCAGTGGCTGCATTATGGTATCCGTGCGGTACCTTTTTTCACAGTACCCCGCAAGTTACCTGTACTGTATGCATTATCATAGTATAACCCCCCCCCCCCCAACCAATTTTAATAATTTTCCCCAAAAAATTAAGCGCAGCGCAACATTCCTCAGACAACCATAAATAACTTCATTGGTAGCAGTCAAGACGAGTAAGATTTCTGCAGGTGGGATTCATACTCAATACTGATTAAATTGAGATGTCTTGAGCACTTTGTCTCCATTTTTCCAGCATTTTGATATAATTAACATGTCTATCTATCCTGTGATTTTCTTCTTGGAGTTGCTATGTCAGTGTTGAGAAGTTTATATAAGCCTAACCTTTATCACACAGGAGGCCCCAATGTATTTCTCATAACCCATCATTCTTGCACAGTTTCAGATTTTTCACTAGATATAATGTTAACTTTGTGCATCATTTATACTGGCCGTGCAGCGCTCTGTGAATATTTCTGTTTTTTTCACTTACTATACGAGGAGAGTAAATGAGAGCAAATTACTGCACTTAACCTCTAATAAATGACTTTAGTAAATCTAACCAACATTACATATTATTTACTCAGGTACATAATGGATTGAAAAGCGAGACTCTTCTATTTTCCCAATACAGAATAAAGAGGATAGAAATGGAAGCGTGTCTCTATTTCAGGGGCCGATAACACAATAACAAGAAGAGGAGCACGAAATATGGCAAGTCTTATCAGTCCCACGGGAAATTAGGTTGGAGCCGGTTTAGGCATTTTTAAAATCTGTATCCTTTCCATCTTTCTCGGAGAAGTACATTAACACAGAGATAAATTGAAACAAGAAAATCTATGTAAAAATGAGCTTATGGGAGTCATTACTCTCATTTGTGCATAAACCTATCTCGTCTTGCTGGAGGATTAGATGAGTTTTAAAAACTAAGGGCTACATGTCAGAAAAGTGGCATTTCCACGCCTGTTTTAAGCGCATTAAATCAGTGTAAAGTGTGCCAGAAAGTCCGATACTTTCAAAAATCTGGCGTCAGATATACCACCTAAAAAGGCGAATTGCGTCAAAAAAGGAGCATTGCGCAATTCGCGGCACATAGCATATCACTGGTAGTATATGTAATGCGCCTATCAAGGCACATTACCCGACGGAGGCGCATAACATATGTAATGCGCCTCAATAGGCACATTGCTCGACGGGGGCGCACAGCACACCATATTTAGCCGCATTACAAAGTGTCGTGCCTGGCGTATAATGCGCCTAGTTTTGAAATACGACAGTTCATTTACAACAAGAATATGGCATCAAAGAGGTTTTGGTGCAAAATAGACCAAAAAACTGGCACTGGCATATTGGGACATGTCGCCCTTAATCCTTTATTTTACTAACTTGAGTTGATTGTATCAATATAGGCGTTTAGGATTGTATCCAGCGTGGGACTGGGGTTCCTAGGGTCCACCAGTGGAATTTCATTTTGGGGGTCCATCTGTGGAGTTGATTATGAGGCCCATCAGTGGAGTTTATTCTGGGGACCCATCCTACAGCTACTGTACATGCCTCTTATACTTTGGCTCTTGCTTTTTTCCCCTCTCTCTCCGCTCTTCTGCCTCCTCCAAAGGATGTATATGCAGTTTAAAAGAAATTTCAGGTCTTCCATGCTAAGGGGCCCACCGGGGGTTCTCCTGTTCCACTGTGGACCAGTCTGAGCTTGATTGTATCATGATGTGATGCTAAACATAAGATGTGCTTCAGGCCCTGTTCATACTTATATTGTGGATGGCCAAAACAGACGCTTTAAAAACTGCAGGCTTTTTTCTTGTTTTCATGCATTTTTCAAGTTTTTGTAGCAGTTTTTGCAAAACTTGTGTATTAGTAATTTTTTTTTAGAGATACATTTTTCCTGTATTATCTCACTGAATACATCATATGATTTGCAATGTGGAAAAATGCGACAAACCTGTACACATTGGATTTTTGGTGCAGCGAGAGAAAAAGATGGAGCATGAGGAAAAAAACATTACATATTGTCTAAAACTCAAAAGGAGTAATATTTCTCATTAGAAAAAAGGGCGGTATGTGGGTATAAGGAGACTTATGTGCTTTGATCACTTCAATGGAACTTAAAGGGGTTATCCAGAAGTTTAAACATTTCATTGAATGCTATAATTAGCATTTATGTGGGAAAGTAAAGATATTCCACTTCCTTCATGTGTTTCTTTTCTTTTGCATCCTTACTTCCTGCTTGTGGAAATGTCAGTAGTTCTCCAGCAGCTATTTCCTACAAATCCCAGAATGCATTCCAGTTTCAATCTAGGACTTCCCAGCATCAGACCCCTAATCCTCTTAGAACTGTTCAGTCCTGCCCAGTACACCCTGACATCATCATTCTCAGACAGTTACATCTCATGCTCCCTGCATCTTTGCTCCACTTCACTCCCTGGTTGCCTGCAGCATGCTGTGAATAATACAGTGCACCAATCAATTTGTAACATGGTTAAGAAACATTCTTTCCTCATACTATAATATATGTAATACTTGTTTAAATATATTATAATTTGATTTATATATTTCTATTTATGTGCTGTACATCCCCCACATCAAGTACACAGCTATCCCATCATTGTAACTCTGATTGATGTGGGGAATGTGGCATCTCCCAGCTTTCCTGTACACTGAGGCTTATCTAGCATCAAATAAAGGTGGGTAACATCACATCCTCCACAGCATCAGTTGTTGATCATGGGAAAGCTATGTGCCTGCTTTAGGGGATGTGGCATCATCCCTGCACCCAATGATGTCAGTGATGTAAATGGTTCTAGCACACAGTTGCCCAGTACACAGCTCCTTCCATTACTAATCCATTACTACCCTGCTGAGGCAGGCAGGAGAGAATGACTTCACTAGATGCAGTCAGATGGTTCTTTGCTCAGTTCACACTCACTACATGGGAGTGTTTCTGAGCTGAGCCAGGCTTCAAAGCACACCCAGTGAGTGATGACAAAATGTTCATTGAGGCCATGTGATCACTGTACATCACATAGTTTACAGGAACTAGAAGAAAGGGAGGATAGGGCTGTCTGTCTGGTTTTGCACAGCAGGAGAAGTAAATAATTTTTAATGAGTATATATGAGGCCTCTAACAAAAAAATTCCTCTTAAAAAATGCTACAAAGGTCTGTAGTGCATTTCAAATTTTCCTTGAAAAAACATGTATTTAAAAAATCTTGTAAAAAACATGTATTTTAATCATTTTTTTGCACAGGTTATTCGTGAATACACAACATGTAAGACCATCTTCATGGTGGCCACATAAGGATCTGCATCAGTTCTCAGAAGCTACATTTATAAGCCCTTAAGGAATTAATATGGAGAACATTTTGGAAATTTACTAACATCAAATATGTGAAATATTAATTTCTACTTTGGAGCTTTGGGAAACATTCACATCACAGTTAATGGCTCATGTTATCTGTAGGAATACCGTAAAAAATATGTTTTGACGGATACCAGGGTGGAGCCATGGTGGGGCCATAGAGATCTATAGAGCAAACATAGTCCAAACTAGTTTACCAGGTTTTTGGGTATGATGTGCAAAGCATATGGTGTATGTTTGGTATGTAGACAAACGTAGTCCGATTGGGACCCTAATTGCCTTATAGATCTCTATGGCCCAACTTAGTATCCACAAGGGCAGCTTTTTTTATGGTACCATGAACGGAGACAATCAATGTAATGTGGTCTTATTTAGACAAAGTATAGATGTAAATAAATTGGGCTTCTGAGGCAAGGGACATTATTGGTTTTGAGTCTATACCCACCACTCGATAAATTATTGAAATCCCAAAAATGAAAAACAACATCTGGAAAGGCATAGTCAACTCTGTTTTAGTAAATATGTTGCGCCACTTTCTTAGGCTCCATTCACATGACAAAATTGGACATGGATTTTGGCACCATGTCGATACTGCCTTGATCAGCATCCAATTATATATTTCACTTTGTGGGAAAAAACTAAATGACATGTCAGTTACTCATTTGGTTTCCATGAGAAACTACATTAGGTAGGTGGGATATGGATGAACATTGAATGGGTCTAATCCATGTCCAAGTCTATAGCAAAATCTGTTGCATACCAAGTGAAAATCGTCTTGGATTTGTGCCATAGGTCCAATATGGACTATTCCTTCAAATTTTCTGCTGAGACATTCCTTTGTTATTCCTCTTGCACATTTACGAATGGAATGACAACTGGGCATTGCCATTCCCTATGTTGAAGGGGTGTGTTCTTATATGGTCTGATACAATCAACATTGAATGGACAATACTGGGGTGTGTAGGGATACACCCTTATCACAAGGAAAATGAAACACCCAAATATTAATTGATATATTTCCAAGAGGGTTAACAGAGGAATGGCTGTCCTAAGTAAAGATGCTCCAGGATTGTTATGCCATGGAAAATTCAAGTCTTTACTGAAGTGGACGTTACAGGAGAGCCATGAGGTCTTCTCTAAGTCAATCATTACTAGCGACAAAGCTTTTTCATCAACAGAGGTACCTCCTTTGTACATGGAATTGCTATGAAAGTCCCTTTGATCTCCCAACTGGTTTCAGATTCTACATCCCCATCAATCATAATGTTATAGTGCAGACCTGCACAATATGGCAGGAGGTGGTGACCAAAACTACCCAGGAACCACCCTCGAATGACCAGAACCAACTTGGAATCCAAGAATGCCCCCAACCCAGCCAGGAGCACCCTCAACCTATCCAGGACCACCGTTTTGGGGCGAGGTTTGGGCCTCGCTTCCTTCCAGTCCTGCTTGCAGGCTGACAGGAATATTTTGGCAGGCTATATGTTGTGCAGACCTGTTAAAGCATATACTAAGTGTATCATAACACTATAAAATGGCACTACTCCTGTATTACTGTTTAAAAAAAAAAAAAGGTTCCTCAGCATTTTAATACACTTAATGTATTACTTTCTCAAAATGTTCAAGGTCTCTGCTTACTGTCAGTGTATGCAAATACTCAGGATTTACAATCACTGTCCAAAAACCTGTCCTGATCACATCCAGATAACAGCTGAAGGGATTATAAGTGAGAACTTAGCCTCCGAATGCAAAACATCTATTCAATAGCAGCAAGCAGAGATCTACAACAAAGAACTAACACACAAAGTGTGTGGTTAGCACTGGCTGTGGTTAGCACTGCTGGATTCCTGGGTTGAAATCCCATCAAGAACAACATTTACAAGGAGTTTGTATGTTCTCCCCATGTTTGCTTGGGTTTCTTCCCAGTACTCCATTTTCCCCAAAAAATATAGCGGTGCTATATACATGAATAAAATACTTAAAAGTATATTACAAAGTGATTTGGTCTCTCGGCATTAAAGGGGATATCTCAATATGCTGCTTCACAGAGTCACAGGCAGCTTCAGATTCATGCTTCAAAAATAATTCATCTCCTTTGTTTGTTAGAGATAACACACTCTGTTCTCAAGCTGCCGGCCGTCCTGTGATGACATCACTCTCTGCTCTCTGTCTAATTAGGAGCAGAAAGCAGGATGGTAATCAGATAAACCCGTGTGCACTCTGAGCAGATAAAATCTGTGATCTTCTGTCCAAGGTTTTTTCAAAAGACGAATGTATTTGGCAAAAGTCTTGATTTAACGTTTGCTACATGGTGAAAGCTAATCCTTGTGGTGAGAAAACCCCTTTTAAGCTTGTTGATCAGGTCTGAGCTATTCTCGACATGACATTGATGAGAGTGAGCTACAGTGATTGTTTATAAGATACATTATTCCTTATTTTTGTCTTATAAAATAAATTCTGTACACATTAATGTAAGTCATTGCGAGGAAGCGGCAGCGCGCCCCAATATGCTGAATAGATAATAAAAAACACAAGGTTCATTTGTTACAGATTGAATAAATTATCAATCACAATCCAAACACCATTAAATAACCATGACTTCAGAGTAGAAAAATGTCTCGCAATAACCATATCAGTACACATAACTAGGAGTTCAAAATCCTTTTCCAAATTGCTGCATAGAAAACACTGTTAACACTGTGCTGCAGAGATCACGCTGTAAAGACCACAGTAAGGTAGATCCCCAACCCCTGTGTAAAGTCCTCCATCACACAAAACCATCCACCATGAACCATCTCACCAGCACTAGAAGCTCATAATGTGGGTGAGACAGAAAAGAAAGAAATAGCACACAATGAGACCCAGAAGGAAGACAACACCAGGCTCTATCCACTCAGTAGTCAAAAAAAAAGAAAGATCAATAAAGAGTTAAACTGTCAGTATGCAACAATTAATAAGAAGTAAAAACTTATGGCCATCCAGGAACAAGGGACCTGTTTCAAATCCCTGCAGTAACCAAACTGTGTATATTTAAATCTCTTTTGATCAATACACATACTCATAGGAGGAATACTTTTTTTAATTTTTGTTGCACAGTATCAATAATTACTATTCGTACAGTAGGAAGGGAGTAGAGTGACAGCAACCGGGTTTGGAACACACCAGGTACCTGCCTGAGAGGATGAGGTGATGTCAGAGCTTGTTGGCCAGGACTGAGAGTTCTCAAGCCCTCTGTCGTACCCCCTTGGAGACACCGTAAACAATGGATTACTAAAGTAAGCAGCTAAAACAAAAAACGGGAGCAGAATTTTTAAAGAATGAAGAAAGGTTAAAATGTTTAATTTTTAAATTTAAATTACAAACTTCCCACGTCAGTTTTACTTCGTGGACAAAAACCCCATAAAATGGCCAGGACGGGTAGGAAAGAAGCCCAGACATGAGAACGAGAAGATGTAAAAGAGGTTTCACATACTTTTATAAATAAATAAGCCACAAATTACCCCGGACTAATTATATAGAAACCAAAACAAGGTATAGTAGGCAATGGCGTCACACGTGGCAATAGTATCAAAAGACCAAAAACTACTTCAAACACAACTACAACAACTTGGTGGAGTAAGAGTAATACATACTCTGTATCTTCCAGTTCCACTGAAGCAGGCTTATGATAGTAGATAGAAAACCAAACATTGGCTTCATCCAAGAGTGGCTAAAGATAACCGAAATCGAGTAGTCTTCCCTTGCTCTTTAACCACAACATACAGATGCAGCAAAGATAAGCATGATAGATAATACACTATGATATCATAGCACAGAAAACGATCCTACTTTTCAGTGGCTTTTGTTGTGATCTAAGGACAGATAACACAGAAATCCGTGATATCACTGTAAAGCCAAACTTTACTACATCCCTACACACCTCCAGTAACTCTTCCTGTTCTTAATACATTTATCTGTTTAGCTTTTTTTTATCTAGAATGGGGGCAAACCTTGACCAACAGCTTCCTTTCGTCCATCTGCACCCTTCACTCTCTGGCAGCAACTATTGAACATATACTTCTTTCCAAGGCTTTTAACCCTCTTGTCCCTTGCTTTGGCAGCCAGGAAAGTACTGATAATGATGATGAAGATGTAGCAGATTACAACTGGGTCACAGACAGGCCTGATGGTGACAAAAAGACCACTATGTCCCACCAAAATAGGCACCAAAAATTAAAAATGACACTTGGTAAACATGAGAGGGGGTCCCCTTTTTCATTCTTATTGCATTATGGGCCCAGAAAGCCTACAAATTACACCTCTACTGGTACCACCTACTGCCTGGAGGGTGTGATTGTAGTCCCAGCCCTATATCCCTGTCATATATACACAGTCAACCCTAGGAACTCAGCCAACTTGGTTCTCGCTGCCTTTTTATGTAAAAGACTGGTTCGGTTCTCATCCTATATATCACATTTCTGGGAGTATTTGCACGTGTTGGCAGTTAGTTGTTGCATAGCCAGTACCAGTTGCTTCACGCACAGTAACCATCAGCTCAGCCTGCTTAGGTTCTATGTAAAGACTCAGTAGTCATGAGAACGACTACTGAGCCATGAGTTTTTATTTCAGAACCATGTCAGTAGTGTTGTCAGGGATAGCAGTAGGGCTAGGTTAAAGGGAATATTAAGGAACAGTTAGTTAGAATCAGTATTTTTTATCAATAGGGTGCTTTCACATGGTGCATCAATGAATGCATATATGGTGTGTTTTTTTAATGAGTTTCTTTTGCTGAACTGGACATCTTGAATTACTGTGCATTTTTGAAAAAAAAAACGCACAAAAAAGCAAAAAAAGCACCAAAAATGCACCGTGTGAAAGCACCCTTACTACTTCACTTCTGGATTGAACTCGCATGTGGAATCTCCAACAAAAAAATACCTGTCAACATCTGCCTGCTGTTCATTTATCAACTCATCTAGTGGGGAGTCTTTCTTTTTTTTAAATGAGAATCACAGATTCAATTTTTTTATTAAATGGAAAAATGGAGAAAACCAAAGATAGTCACCATCAGGGAATTGTCACGAAAAAAATAAAAAAAAGAAGAGAAGAAATGACTCCCTAAAACTTAACTGTTACTAAATTAGTTCAAATGAGCATTTATCCTAAAAAAAAAACCCTAAATAAAAAAGCTAAACTACCTAAACAGGGCGATTGCCTCGAAAAGGGCGGCCCTGGACTGGAACCTAACCCAACCTGAGACCCTAGAATTCCCTAAATTTACTCGAGAAATACAACTACCTATATACAAAAAGCAGGCTTCTAAGCAGTTACTGGCCTTCAAAAAACCTACAATCATAAAAATATGTTGTTATCAGCGTGTTATTGCATACAGTTATCCTAAACTAAAATAATTTTAACATGGACCATATTAGAATTACCAAAGGTAGTTGTAAGCATAGGTATTGCAGATATTCCAATGGTCCTCACACCATAAAAAAATGATGTACATTCCACAAGAGTAGTAATAAATCTAGCCTTGCAAACATAGGTATCACAGATACTCCACATATCAGTATTGCTAATATTTCCCAATGCACTTCCCCAATCAATCATGTGGAAAAAAAAAAGGAACCGTGGATAATATTTATAAGTCACAAAATCCCTGATAGAAAAGGCAGTAGATGGTGTCTGCCAATGTGCTGCATGGATGTTAGGCTATGTTCACACGGCGTAATTGTCGTGCACTGTACAGAACTGCCGTAAATACTGCGCAGGTTTATTTGGGAGTTGCGCTGATCAGCGTGCGAACTCGTGAGAAACTATGTATTAACCGTAATTACGTCACGATCTACCCGAAATATAGAGCGCAAATACAATGCAAGATGCGCGCCGAAATTTGCCCGTGTGAAAATAGCCTTACAGTCATGGCCCCGGGTAGGTAGGCAAATGAAGGCCCGGTATAGGTAGTTTAGTTTTTTGATTTAGGGTCTTCTAAGGTAAAGGTTCATTTTATATAATTTAGTAAAAGTTGAGCTTTAGTGAGTCATTTCTTCTTCCTGTGACTTTTTTGTTTGTAATTAATACACGCTTGCATAGTTATTTCTTGTGACTGCTAGTGTACTTCCCTGTTTGGCTTTGTTGTGGTCTTGGAGTCCACCATCGTTCTTACACACGTAATCAACCCAAGCAGTGTTTGAGCCGAGCAATTACAACTACGTTGTAGAATATATTTGTTTCTGTTGGTTAAGGTTAGTATAAAAACCAGATTACATTCTAATACTAATGGCATATGCTTGTACATGTACCCACATTGCCTTGTTTTACTAAGCGATATATGACTCGGATTACCCAACTGTTCGTTCTATTACTCACTGGAAACTCTTTAACCTTAACAGTTGACAGTACATTACAGTGAAATACTTGTTTCAACATAAATGTCTCCGAGGAATAGAGTTCTGTTAAAATCTTAATAACCACTCAGCATGCAGCTAATGGCTATTTATAATCAGCCAGACTAAATATTTCAAAAACTGGAAACTTGACATATGTGGGTGTAGTCTGAGATAAAAAGCTGAAACCACTCCACAAATTACAGAAATCGTAATATGAAAAAGGAGCAAAGAATTTAAGACTTAAAAGAACATTGTCTAGATGTTTGTATATTTGATACATTTGGGCTTATTTTTCTTCATTCTAAGTGAATCTTATAAGCACATATATGAAATAGTCAGAATCCACGAGAGAGCTGCACAATTATCCGAGTGAAGTAGACCACAACAGGGGAAAAGATTAATTACGATGTAGCCCATTGAAAAAAATGGTAGATGAACCCCTTACCTGAGCCACTCATGCCTCCCACACAGCCAACCATTAAACACTCTGCACTGCACTGATGAGGTACAAACATCCAGAAACAGCGTTTGTCATCAGATGAGTGACACATGGCTTGCCTAAATATCCCATTTGCATTCTCAAGACCCAGTGCGTAAAAAGGCAACAATGAGGATTTGTTACAACCAGGAAAGGTCACATAGAGCTTCTCCAGCTCCTTACCCAAAATGCCATGATATATTCAGATGCAATATATATAGGGCAAAAAAGGCAATACAAACACTACACACCATTTGGTGCACACCTCGCCTCAAGGATACAAGTACCCCCATACTGAGCCCACACATTGCCTCCCACACAGCCAGTCCTATCTGCTCAGACTACTGCACTGGATGAGGGATTAAACATCCCACAACATCTGTATGCAGATGAGAGATACTGATTGGGCTAATACCCCATTTTCTTACTCAAGACCAAGAGGGTCAAAAGCGAATTGAGGTATTTGTTACATCCAACAGATGGCACTTGAGCAACTCTGCTCCTTTCCCATAATGCCTTGTGATTAAGCAGAAGCAAAAAGAAGAGGGCAAAAGGCATCAATACAAACTCTGCACACCATTTTGAGTCTTCATCCCTCGCCTCAAGCAGATGTGACAAGACTGTGCAATTTAATCCAAGTGTTATTCACAGATTTCCAGCAACAAAAAAATCTCCTAGTAGTGTTCAAGGGGAAATATTAATCAACTGAAAACAGTAATCAAACACTTAGAAATTTCACAGTGATCTGCGTTCACTAAACAAAAAGTTTTTCAACACAAATAGGGCAGCATAAAAAAAACAAAAAGGCAGCATAAAACAGACAAACGAAGGCTTGTTATCACTTAAAAAAAGATGTTAACCAATCATTATTTTTTGACATATGGCAATACAAGTAGGTAAAGGTCCTAATAGGGGTTTTAGTCAAAGTTGGTTGAGCTTATTAAAATGTGACAAAAGAAAGGAATAAAAGAGACTAACATATCTAAAATACAGACACATGATCCGGTGCAGTGACTGAGCAAAGTCAGCATAATCAGAATATTACAATCATCCATCCTATTAAATTATGAGATTAGGACAACCCCTTAAAAGGATATATGGCAAAATTACTGACTAAATAGAGTTCCAATGTCCCATAGAGGACAACCAAACAGCGGATGAGTCCCTAGTAGAAGGTAGAATAAAAGACACCCCAAAACCAAGCAACAATTGAGACAAAACAGAAGAACCAAACACTTAAGAGATCAAACAAACAGAGAAAAAACAGTAAACCGTACATAGAAAATCAACCTACGTTAAACACAGGACGAATCAATAAATATTTGGAAAGAAACTTTACTAAAAATCTGTAAAAGCCACACACTGCCCATAAAAGATCCATGCAAGGAACCAAGGAAAATAAATAAAAATTTTAAGTTGCAACAAACAAACACCTCCTGAAACAACCCCAGCTGAACAAGTACAGGTCCCTCCGTATACAAGGAAGATAAGAACTGTAGTCACCTTCGCTAGTGCCCCTGTCCGCTCGCCCCCCACAACACCCTTGCCATGATCCAAAACGCAATCATTCTGTTGCTGAACGACGCCAAGCACAAAAACCGACAATCGTCCGCTCCGTGCAACTTTGTTCCCAGCTACCCTAACACACCCACACACCCCATTGACCCAGCTCCCCCTACATTGTCCCCCTAAGCAAAACCATATCCGTCCCCCACACTACGACATAGTTGCCCTAACCCTACGGGCAAGAGAACAACAGGAAACCAACTCACTCCCGATTAGAAAGCGAACAACACAGTAAGAACAGTTGAATCTGTGGACAATCCAGCCAGAGGAGCTTGGACACAGCAGGAACCGAAGATAGTTAACAAGAAAGGCTTTATATGCCTACCTGAAACAAAAGAATAATAATGCTAATGTAGCTATGTACAATTCTGTATCCAGTCAGGAAGGATACACTGGGTTCAGGTGGATGGGGTCTCCACTGGATCAGATTGGTTACTTTCCTTATGGGTTCCAGGCATAAACATGGGGAGCTGGAGCTTAAAGTCCTTGACTCTCTCCCTCACTCCACATTTTCCCCACCCAATGGTTTGAACTTGATGGACACGTGTCTTCTTTCAACCGTTCTAACTATGTAACATTTCCAGTATCTTCTTAGCATTGATTAACATTAATAGATCATTGTTGCTGTTGCTCAGAATTGCTCATAAAATGTGATCGAGTGTCAGACTTCATTGATAACTTCAACCACTTGTCATAGATAAAGGGATATCTTAAATACAAGATGTAGTCTGGAGTCTTTAACAGAGAGACTCCATGAAATCCTGACAATATAGGTAAGTGAGACGAAGGCCAAATCAATGGAACTTTCACAAAATCAATGAGGCCTGGTATGTAAGTTTAGATATTTGGAGATCTGACCAAACATCTCACAGAGGAACTTGACATTGGCTGACATCAACCCAGATGAAAATCACTAATAATAGTACGTAGGTAAAATACATTATTAATATAGGATGTAAAGTCTTCAGTGAAAATAAGGGATTAAAGATAGACCCCAAGCTCCAGAGGTCTTTTAGTCTGCAACAGTCAATGGTCTAATGTCTACATGTTGAAATGAAATCTTCTGACAAGTGAGAATCCCTAAGTTGCTCTGTGAAGGAGAGTTTGGTTATAAAATAATACTACAAAGAGGTCTGAGCTCTGGTCAACTAACAACCTCTCCTGTATAATACCTACAGTTCTGTGTAGAGAAGACTTGCACAGCTTGGCAGGATGAGGGGCCATACTGCCCTGAAAAGCCCTCTAGAATTAAACAGAATGTGCACCAAAACTAGACAGGTCCTAAGTGATCAGACTACCATATAACAAAAAATATCGTTGAGCCCTAACAAACCATCCAAAAAACAACCAAACCAAACCAAGCACCAAAAATTCACATTTCTACCTCTATTTGGCTACATTCCAATTTCAAGCCCGCCATTGCAAACAATCTCATGCACCCCTGACAAGACACTAAACTACGCTAACCAGCGCACCAGGTCACAAAGGAAGAGCCCCTAATGCAGAGGCCAGCACAGACAATATACAGACCTGCATTACCCATCGCAGATGACCCAAATTACATAAAGATGCTGCAGAAAACATATCCAATCACCCACCAAACAAATCATGATCAAGAGTTAGCACCACACACTAAAGGCTAGCACCGGCCCCCAGTGACAGATATTCACAAGTAAACTACCTTATTCAAATAAACTGCTAGATCAAAGAGGTGGGCTGGGGCTAAGCCCCCGATTTGCCGGGTTTTAAAAAAAAAAAAAACTTACACTGCTGAAGTACTCTTCGAAAACTCTCTGGCTGAAAACAACCAGAATTGAGCATTAAAAACACGAAAACTCCAGCAATTTACAGAATAAAGGGACACAGCGCGGAAACATCAAAGGTCTTCATCTAGCCTTGTACTGTCCACGATCGCCAGGGGGCAAGAAACAAAAGTGACAGGTTCTCAATAAAGGACTTGCCCACTGTACTCCCGAAGTCTGAAACTTTCTCCAACATAAATATATATATAATTGCACTGTTGCTGCAGCTCTTATCCACATGTTGATCATAGTACAACAGTCTTGTTCAACAGTCAGGTTCCCTCTAAGGTATCCAAATAAAGAATTTACATGAGTTATACAAAGGATCACTGGTATAACTACCCGCTGAAGACACCCAAGGCCCCCCCTGCACTTGCCTTCCCAAAGAACCACAAAGCGCAGAAGACCAAGGATAAACGATCCCATAACAATCCGGAACACCACTCTGCACAAAGGACCCAGCTTATCCATCTCTTAACCATGCCACACTCAAACTCAAGTATCTTCGAGGGTGAACTAAGCTGTACACGAACACTGACCCACCACTGAAATACAACACACCCAGTAACAAATAATAGGGAGCAGGAGAGAAACTAACCACCAGCACAATAATTGGGGTGACAACATAGGACCGTCACCCGGCCAGTAAAACTGTGGGACAACCAACAACAGTTCGTCCCCACATTCCAACCCCCCAACCAACAACCAAACGTAAAGACCCACCTCCACAATGCAACACCCCACCAACCCCCCACCCACACCCTACAAGTTCTCTCCCGATTGATATACCTGAAACCCACACTACTCATCCCACCCTGCCTTTGTCCAGCAATGCTCCCGATGCCCTCACCAACCCTGCCCAACACGCCCCTGCAAATTTCGGACCCAGGCATGAGCCAGACACAGCACACAAACACTTACCCAAAGTGACAAACCACTAGGACCACTCCCCCACCAGCCCATTAAACACACCCCCCAACCTGTCACTCATCCTGGGCGCCACCCCCCTCACCCCTCCCAAAGTTGCCCCCCCCCCTACCCTCCCATAACTCGACAAAAAACCCATCCTACCGCACGGCTGATCACCCACAAATACTAAATCTATACACACCTCCCCCTGCCCCATAATCCACCCCACTCCCCTCCTTCCTTTCACCCTTGTGATCCAACTCCCCCCCTCCCACCTGCTTAAACCCACCCGCCCCCTCTGTAGCAAAGGAAACACAAAACGACCGGCACACCCCCGTACCCTCCCCTCCCCGCCCAACCCCCCACCCCCCCCCCCCCCCCCCGCCCCCCCCCCTCCCCATAATCTCCCTGGTCCCACATCCCCCAACTCAGACCCACCCCCTCCCATCACCGCAATCGAGCCCGCAGGTGTCCGTCCCACCCCCTGTACCAGGTAGACCCCGCCGAGTCATCTATCCCTTCTCCCTCATCCACCACCTCATATAGTAATTCACACCCTGGCGTCTCTCTAGTCATTCTCCACCTATCCTACCCTTGTCCTCATGACCGTTACCGCTCGGGCCCATGAGCGCGAAGCGTCGCCTAGTCAACCGCGTCGCAAGCGCGAGAAGGAATGCAATCCAGGCACATAGAAGCCCCCCCCTCCCAACCCCGCCATCCTCCATCTCTCCTATCCTTACCATCCCATATCCCAACCTCCCCCTTCCTTACAACCCGTTCCTCCCTCCATCAACCATTACGCACCGCCCGCAGCCACTTCCCATCTACAACTCGTACCCCCCCCACCCCTAACACAAAACAACGCATTGGTGCCAAAAAACCCACCAAAAAACATCATATGTCCCCATTCAATAAACAATGAACTACATCCATACAAAACATCACTTTCATCCCACCCCACAATTTTTCAGACAAGTTATTATGAAAATGTTCCCACTCATCCATACACTTCCTCACCAATTAAGACACACACCTAACCTAAACCCCCAACGGAATGCCCAATCGACCTAATAAGCAGCATCAAGAAAAAAAAGCAGTTATACATATAGAACATAAAAAAACACCCCTACTAATAAGGAACCAATTCAAGCATTAAACTTCGCATCGTGCCCGCCACAAAGTCCCGCTAACCCCTCGCCCCACCAATCCCACCAACAAATGCGCAAAACCAATCGTCAAGTCCTAGTTAACCGCCTACCTGTATTCCACTACAACCGAGAAAACACCTAAAACCAAACACCCGCATTCTACCCCTAATCAAAACCCTCAACCGCCACCCTACCACCCCACATTACCCCACAGCTTACCCACTCCAACCCCCACCCTACTCGCACTAACCTCACACTCCAAAAGAACCGAGATGACAATACTAGCAAAGCACGGATACACACACCATTTCTATTATGTTGGCAATTTTATAGATGTGGCCTAATGACCCCCTTTACCAATTGATGCTGATCTACACAAAGATTTATATCTGTATTCTACGACTCATGTATTGTCTTGTTGTCTTGCCTATAACTGTGGCCACAATTGGCACTCGGATCAAGTATGATCATTGATGTAGTGGTCCATTTTAGCATGTTTAATAAAGTGTAATCAAGTACGCACCCAAACACAAATCCCACACAGATCCAGTAAAAAGAAGCAGATAGAAGTCAAGAAAATGCAAAAGGTACCAAACACACCAACCCCGTCCCTTCCCCCATACGGAAAATATGAAAAGACTCCACCCACTACAAAACAGTGCTCACCAACTAGGCACAAACCCCACCCCACACGCCATAATAAACCTCAATGATTTTAAACAGTTGACGAAATGAACCGTCAACCAGACGCCAGCTGCAGTGCATAGAAACGACCATGAACTGCCTCCCGACACAACGGGTACGGGGTTCCCCAAATACCTTATACACAGATCCCCATACTGACAGCCTATCCTTTCGCCTCAATTAAAGCTTCACATATGCAAAAGTGCTCAAAAATCGTAATGAAGCGACTATACCCTCATACCTTTGAAGTTCTTCCTGATCCAGAATTTATTAATTACCGGACATCACAATAACGTGAAGAAGAGACATATCATGCAGATATAAGCATTGCCGTAGGGTAAAAACACGTGAAACCCTTAATCCCATGATAATCTCTTGTCACATCAGAGTCCGCAATCTCTTTAAGTTAAGTTCACTCCCTCAAGATCCCCCAAAGCCGACATATAGGCTGCAAAATTGCAAAGCCCTCCGCAAGGTAACATGCCTCAATAAAAAAACCGTGGGTTTTGTTCTTCCATAACCCCCGCACCTCACTGCGGCTCCAAACATTCTATAATTGTTTAAAACATTGACCAGTCAGCATAGTACAACCACACTCACAACAAAACCAGAATACTTAAAACCACCCCTCAACCACGCCCCCACCCCCCAATCCCATACGGCCCACCAAAGATCTTACCCGACCCACGTTATCCACAGTCTCAAATCCCCAAATAAACACAACCCTTTACCATGACCCCAATGGTAGAGACAAATATACAAAAGCCTACAGTGCCTAATCCAAACAATACAGATACATGTCCTCAAAAGAACCAAAGCCAAGTAGCCAACTAACACTTATGAACAAGGTGTGTAGGATTCATCGGCCCCCTCCTCTCGCTGACTCTATCCCCCAGTCCTCTTACCCTCCGCATTTGCCAATCCAGTGGCTGCCCCCCTCACATTCCCCACATGCCCGAGACCACACACCCCGCTGCAGTAGAAGACCCCGCCGACCAAAATGACAATATATACTACAGTCAGAACGACACTCCCAAGATTACGACAACCAACCACATAAAGACGGTCACGACCAAGCGAACCTCAAAGTCGTACCACAGCCTCCCAACGTACAACGCAACTGACCACCACTGCCCCAACCAGCATGAAGTAATGCGACTACACACCAGCTAACCCCTTCAAAGCTAAATCACCCCCTGCTACCGGTCCCCCACTTTACCAACCCCCGACCAAACCCGTATTTGAGCGTAACCCGACCGTTACATAGTATGACCCTATAGAACAACCGACATGCCCCCTCATATCCTACCACTCTAGTTAGGCCTGCCATATCGACAACACATTTACCCCCAAAAGACACAAATAACCCTGTCCCCCACAATCCGCGAGTCAATTATATATTACATCTACATCAAACATCATCACAAATTTACTATGTACACCATATAACGCCCAGCCTACATAACAAACATTAACCCAGCATATACCTTTACCTTTTATTTATTCTTAACGCCACAAACCGTATGGGATAAATCACCTCCCTTTAACAACACAATAGATTAGCCCCCTCACCTAATTGCACCCCCACATAAACCACCAGTACCCACCAACCCCCTAGCTATCTATTCCGCACAATTCTCTACCACCCCTGCTCAATCCATTCGTCCATAACTCAATAGATAAATGACCATACCCTCGTATAGCCCAACCCACAACTACCAGTTTCACCGGGCCAAAACCCGAACACAGGCACTGCTCACCAATAGTACAATAGCACACCCTACCTTGATAAAACATGCAATGATGTAAATCCAAGACCTTGTTAACATGAAAGAACATACTCCCTCTATACACACCGCCGGTACTTAACCACAGAACCCTCAAAATCATCCGAACAATAGGCCACAATAGAAACCAACCACAGACTACAGTACCATAGCAACATAATCCCTCCGCCAACGGGGTAACACAGATCAACACATTTACAATACATGTACCAAACACGAGAACCTTAGCCATCACCCTCTATGGACTGCCTTGAAGAATCCTGTATAATACGTCCATAGAACCAATTAGACCCCAACCCGAAACCTTCAACAAATGAAGTTAGAGTAACCACCTATATGCAATAAGGTCTACCCTCCAGAGCAACTTCAATCCCCCCAGAACAAATCCAAACAAAATTAACGACAAGCCACCATGGCCCACAGGTAAGTTCCAACATATTCTGCCTTACCGCAAGTGGCAAAAGGTAACAACACACCCCTCAGAACCAGGTCCCTACCCAATAATATATCTGTGCTCAACGTGTGATCCCTAAGAATCCCCCTATAGTTACCTACAAATCGAACCCCAACAAATACCTCCCAATAACGATAGAATCTTTAACACCATTGCCTGACTTAAGCTCCTGCGACACCACAGACATACAGAAAACATGCCTTGGCATTCTTAGACTTGACCCTGAGTGTCCTAATATAGCCCAGCAATGCTGTACTGGAAACTAAAATATCCGTCCATATCCACTATCATGTTGGTCTATGATGCATATTACGTACTTTCATTGACCACCGCTTCCTCTCCCACGACTTCTCAACCACCATCTTAAATACTTCGTCACCAAGTCTAAGCTAACATACCAACGCATCATCATAACAAGAAATACTCTGGGGTCCTACCACAATCACGGGTACTGCAAGTGTCAGTATGCAAGTGCCCATTATATGCACAACTGGTAACTACGGCTGGTGGGAGACCTTATCGTCTATTGGCGATCATCCACCACCCTTATATGATACTGAGAAAGTGGCCACTGGCTTATGGTTACATTGATGGACATTACAGAATGTATGGAATGGCACATGAGGAAGAATGATGTCTCCAATTGTACAAAAACCAGAAAAATAACAAGTACAAACACTCGAAACACCAAATGCTGAACGCTTTACTATGATACCATTTCCTTTTAGGATGTGAGTAATATTTTAGGATAAATACAACATTAGAATCATTAGTAACCAGTGTACAGTATACCGACCCCGTCCACTGCCACGTCCTACAACAACCACATGCGGATGGCCATAATGACCTCCGACTACCAAATAACCCCCCAAAAAAAAGGGCAAAACCGCGAGTTGCAATAAGCAATTCGACATTACATTACGCAAATTGTATACACTTAATTGTGGTGAAGTAACTTCATAAAAGAGAAGCGTATCCTGAGTCAATGAGACAGAAGAATACCAGGCTAAAGGTATCCCCCGATATTTACCTCAAGTTTGATTAAATTTAAATGATTACCCATCCCGAGGTGAGGGATTCACATTTCTAAAAATGACTACAGCAAGCACTTACTCACTTGAGACCGTACCAATGCCATGCAGACCTGCAATAAAGACTGACAGTACATATACTAAGTAAATACGTATGTACTCAAATTATTTACTCCTATAAATGAGTGCACGATAATGAAGAGGCAAGAGCTAAAATATATAAACATCGGACCCTCGACAGTGTAGCGTTCATTATTGGCACGAATAACAGGATGTGACCACCGACCGAATTAAGAGGATCAATTCAGGTGAAACATCCCTCACGATAACAATTAGAAACGGATTGTTGTAAAAAAAATCTTACGGGTGTATTATTAAGGTAAATAAAGCCACTATGTACGTAACCCATGTAAAGAGAATGAGGCTACAAAAGACCGAAGGGGACCAATCGATGAGGAGAAAGCTCCTATTATGTGCTAAAAACAAGACTACAACCCACCTATAATCAGACAGAGAGGTGCCCGAGAACTTTTGACCAATCAACCACTATACAAAACAGCCAAATTGTGACAAACACAACAACTATCTGATTACGATAGAAGCCAATGTTGCCAACATAAAATAGAGCAAGTACAAACAAGACGAAGCATGTCGTCTCAGAATTCCGTATACTGATACACCATATAAGGGATGACATTATTCCTTAGCATATAACCACCATGAAGCACAGACCTAGTTCCAGGGCTTAGTATGTCTGAAAACCCAGAACAGTCGCACTGATCCATTCATACGAATTGAGAGGATAGTACACCGTTTAAAGAACCAACTGAGTAGACGGGGTCCAAACTGGAAACCCCATATACTTCCATCGGTAAAATATAAGAAATGCAAAACCCCAGCACACCCAACTCACCCGTCTGTTGCAGAAATGAACTTCAAAGCAAACATAAGTAAAACATAAAACATCAGTCAAAATGGCTTCGGAACAACTACTTTAACCACACCTCACTCCATGAACACCACACAATTAGTAAACACGACACACGCCCACGCCATCAAAACATAAAGCAACCTAGCATGTACTACCCAACACCAGGGGACAACATAATAGAAAAGAGTCCAGTCGCGATCAAACAGGCCACCAAAAAGTATATAAGCAAGCATCAAACCACCTAAACAACCCAACCAAAACCCACCTAAGCCGGTACTTACACCACACAGTGCCCTCAGACCACAACACAAAAAGTAAATGACCCAAATCCTAAATATGTCAAAGTCCTCAAGCAGTGCACCGCCCAAAAGCGCTAGACAGCCCATGAAAAACCCGACTATAAACAGGAAAGGCACCGATCATTACCATGCCCTAGACGGCGCATGGCTATCAGGCTAGAAGACAGTAATATTCAAACTAATGATCTGTAATGCAAACCATCTGCGCAAATAACTCCGCGTGTAGCCAGATGACCCTCTCGCTCTCTGGCCGGCGTCCACGGTACATAGCGTACCTTAGGTTACGTCACTGTGTGTTAAAAGTCCGACCAACTACGCGCGCCCTATAAAAATTCACAACACTACCGCGTTTGTCTTCAGGCGTATCTCCTTCACAATATAGATAATATCAGTCCCACTTACTGGTACATCCTAAAACAGGGTAGAGGGACTTCCCATATGGCGGTACAACATAATGCATTGCAGGAACTTTAATTATAACAATCTATGGTGAGTGTTCACGGACCAACCCATGTGATGTTTTTTTTTGTTCTTTCTTTGTTTATGTGGGTTATGAGTTTTTAATGTCGTTTTCTCTATTTTCTTTCTTTTGGAGACCTGACTAATTGTAAACCAATTCAATGTCCTGAGTTGGTTAACTCTGATGGCTTTGGTAGTCTTTATATGCCCCCAAATTTATTGCTCGTGTCTAATTATAAGATGCAAAAGGGTCCAGAGAGTAAAAACAAACCCCCATAATAAGTATGTTTATCTCTGTTGTACATTTTCAGTAATAATAATGCATGATAACTTGGCTGTACTAAGTATTTTGCCCTAATGGTCTTAGTGAGTTTAGCGCGAATATTGTATACTCCCCCAATATTTATATTCCTTTAAAAGTGGATTGAAACATGGATCAGTAGGGATTGACCAATAGGATATAACCAATGGTAAAATGGTAATAAAGCAGGGTACAGAGCAACACTATAGCCATGGACGATTATAAACCCTATTTAGCCACATAAAATTCACGGGCGAAAAGTACCTGATATAAATTTAAAAGGTCATTGGACGTCAATAGTCCCCCCTTTCAAAAGAGGCTTTATATGGGATACGAACACACCCACTGTCCTCCCAATACAGTACATACTGGGAAGTATTTTGAGGGTTATAGTATCAATAATCCTTATAAAAACTGCACCCACCATAACAGCCAGAAAACATAAAAAAACCGGCCAATATTATACACACACTTAAGTAATGTATGCTAAGACAGGCTTGAGTAGGCACAATAAAATACACCACCGACTACAAATTCAAAAGACTTTCAATTTAATAAATATATACACCACCGAGGCTGTGGTAAAAACAGTTAATTTATACCAAGAGACTAAAAAATGAAGGAGATGATGTCCCAGTGTATAACAAGAAGGGAAAAGTAAAAGATTTCGAGTGTAGTTATAGCATAAAACACCCTTAGATGTAAACCCAAGCATATACCACAGTGACTCAATATGGGACAAACGTTTGCAACCACCACACAAATACCAAGCACAAATCAATGGCAAAACACGTAGAAGTCACAATCTCCGGACATCATCCAGTACTGTATGCCCCATCAGAGATATGACACACACCATATCCAAACATGGAAACAACCATTCCACCCACCAACCCTCCACCCTAAGCACTGGTTATAAGAAGTGAGTGGGGAATTGAAGACGGTAGCAAGTTGGTTGTCAAACATGTACAGAGAGTATGGATGGTCCAGCTTGGTGGGGGTGGGAGGGTTGGTCGAGGCGACTTTTCAAGACTTAACATCTCAGTCGTTCAACATAAACATTCCCAAGTAATCCAGCTAAAGATAAGTAAAGTTTAAAGCAATGTATTGTCTCATCAAGAAAAACTGACTGTAACACACATGTCTAAGCATACTCCAGAAATAAACACCAGATATACAGTAAATCATGTTTATCCACCCAACAGTCATAAACAAAAGCATACATAAAAAAAATCAAAAAATTATGAAAACTATTCACACAAACCGATGAAGAAAAATAATGCAAAAAAATACTAAACTAAAAAAAAAATCAATACAAATTTATATTTTTTACCATAATATTTTTCAGTTAAGATTTCCAAAATTCACAGAAACAATCAGGACAGCACAGTCAATTGTCCAAACCCGAGGAAATGATATTAAAAAGAATATAAATAGATGAAAAGATTCTATAAACTGGCAGCCATAAAGAACTAAGAAATCAAAATAATCCAAATTAGTGATAACTTAGATATCTCTAAGTACCCAGACCGATCCTCTTAGAACTAATTATAAGTTTGCTTACTATTAAAATTAATAAGGCAAATGATTGTATAATTAAGCAGCAGAGTGAACACTACGGACATCTCAAAAAATGACAGACTTAAAAGAGAAATAACAATAACGAGTTCAGAAACACAGAAAGAAAGCCCATATGGACGCAAAGTTCAAGTTGAATAAAAGAGAGTAAGAGAGTAAATATGGAGAAATATGAGGCAAGCCAATAGTGAAGGAAAATAAAACATTAATAAAGGCATATGGGACTATGTGGAAGAGAGAACAAAAGGAAAAAAGTGAATATAAAAAAAAAAGAAAGAACGACAAAAATAAGAAAGGAGTAAGAAAGAAATTGTGTCAAAACTATATAAGCCTGTCAAGAAAAAAACAAACCTATTGTAACGATCGACCTAGACATACCGAAGCTACAATCTATAAAAGCTATCATAAGTAATCCACACACGTTCATAAATTACGAACAACCCCCAACACATAAAAAACGAAAACCAAAAAACGTAGTGATCGTTCGCCCTGCTCTCTTGCATAACACCTCTACAGGACAAGGAAAACACTACCTATAAGTAATACATAACTAAGAACCAGAACAAGGTTTGTGGACAACTATATAAATAGAGGATGAATTTTAAAATATGCCATGTATAAATTTTATAATAGAGGGTCCGCAACTACCTAATCTTACATTCTTAAACTACCTTATTAATCAAAATTATTATGTGTCGTCTTAATTAAAAATAAAAATTATTTTTCCTTATTTTTAATTATTTACCCGACTAACCTTTTCATCATTTTCCTTTTCGCCTCTCCCTCCTTCTTTCAAAGTCCATTTTTATAAGTTTTACTTTTTCCTCTCACTTTGGCTTGCCTATATTTCCATTTACCTACCTTACAATACTTGACTTTGTTCATTGCTATTCTGTTTTTTCCTCGTACTTGTTTTTCTTTTAAGCTGCTTTTTGATGACCGTAGTGTACTCTGCTGCTTCTATTCTTTCCCTTAAAAAAACAGAAGCCAAACATAAAAGTCAAAGGGATCTGTCAGGGTCCCTTAAGCACATTACACAATGGATTTTTTCTAAGTACTATGGCTCCAGTAAAAGCAACATTTCAACAATAAAACTAAAATCTCAAAACCTCGGTGTTTGGACAATTGCCTGAGCTGTCCATATAGATACTGTGAAATTTTGGAACTCAAAACTGGAAAAATAAATGGAAAAATATAAATTTAATATGATTTAATTTTAGAATCTAATTTTAGCAAAATAAATCCACGCTATTGTGTAATAGTTAATAATTTTTGCTTTTTTCTGTATGCTTTGTTTATGACTGTTGGGTGGATAACAGTTACAGTATATCTGGTGTTTATTTCTGGAGTATGCTTAGACATGTGTGTTACAGTCAGTTTTTCTTGATGAGACAATACATTGCTTTAAACTTTACTTATCTTTAGCTGGATTACCACGGACTTGTCTAGTGAAGCCTGAGATTTTAAAGTCTCTTTCACATAACGTGCGCCCAGTAACCACCCATAGTTCACACCATACATCCTGTACTGTTTTAAGAAATATAGAGGATACTCATATACTATCTACAGCGCCAAGCTTTGGTATTATAGCTTTGGCCTGAATAACCATAAGTCACATGATAGATTCACACACATCAGTTTCACCCGAGTGTTCCTTTAAAATACTCTATACAAACTGCCCCAAGCAATGTGCTTGACTATGTGTTGAGAGCACCATGACCCAATCACAGATTTACTTCTAGGGTTACAGTCAAGGCGTTCTGCACACTCCACGATCAACATTTCCATTTCCAGGCACCTCACCACATTTAGACTTTGCCTTCCCAGAAATAACACAGCCACGGAGTGACTACCCCAGATATAAGAAAATACCAAAAACCACACAAATATAGTGGGTATAACAATTTCCTCCACAAGCCACTAAGCAACAAACTACAGTGAGAAAAATGCCTTAAAACATAACTTTTAATTTAGGTAGCTAAAAAAGCATATTGGAATAACAAAACTCAAAACACCAATATAATTATTGGGAGAACCAGAGGTGTGTACGTATCCTATTAAAGTCCCTAAAGGGGGGGGACTATTGACCCTGCCCCTATAAATACAGGAAAATCGCCCTAAAAAGGGCCCTGGAGGAGCCGACCCGCAAACAAACTTACCCTAAGGTATATCCTTTTGGGGTCCAATCCCAAACCCTGACCATGTTTCAATCCAAATAAAGGTCTCACGGGGGAAAATACAAAAAAGCACAAAGCCCATAGGGCAAAAACTTACGCCAATTATAGCAAATTTAACGAAAAAGCACGGAACCCTAAAATAGTTTTATTGTAATACTACAGGCCCCATTGCATCAAAAATGACACGACGCAAAAGGGGTGCATAGAACAAAGCCACAAGGAAAACCAACAGGCATCTGAAAGTTAAACAAATAGACAGGTCTACAAAAAAAAGAAAAAAACGACTTAAACAAAAACCCCACAAAAAAAAAAGAAAAAAAACATCACATTTCCCGGGAACACTCACCAATAGATGTATAAACGACCCTCAAACAATAGGCCGGGGGACGTCCCACACCCTTAAAGGTGTCCAGCATGGCTGAGTGAAGGAACGCTGAACAAAGGGGTGTGTTTGGATATAAAGGCCGCGTGTTTGGGCCTAAAGGGACGTCACGGACGCTTGTCCGTACGCGGGGCCAGGACGAGATGCCCCTGGCAACCGCGGCGCGGGGGGAGAAGGAAGAAATCCCGGACATAGAAAAAAAGACCTTCAAAGCCTGAACCCTGACGCAGTGCAGGTAAATGCACTGTGCCAATCAGAAAAGACGGTTCAGGCAGACACTGCTTACTTAGTATACAGCAAGCTGCAAGCAATGATTCAATGGTACAAAAAAAATTAAAAATTACGCTGAAATTTTTATAAACCCTTTATATGGGGGAAAATGAGTTTATATGATGTAAAGCAAGTTTTAAAACATATTGGGGCCGAGTTAAAATTGCCATTCTATAAATATCCCCATTAGTGGGAACAACCCTCAAAAAAGAAAAAAGCTGTGCTATATACTAAAAACACCCAAGTTTTTTATACCAATGATAGGGAGAGAGACCCAATAAAGGGTTAAAAAAACAACTGAAATCAATGCGATCATTCACCCCGACGGGATGACGTTTTCAGTGTAAAAAAAAAAAATTCCCGCTGGAGTAAAAGTTTATCCAGTTTAAACCCCGTCTCACAGTAGGAAAATGGGTCAACCCCCACACCAACGTAAGAGTTCAGATCTCCATTATTTTTCCGGAGGAAATGTCGTGCTACGGGAGTATCTCTGCAGCCTAATGCCCCCAAGTGCTCACCGATTCTGCACGCGTTGTCTTGTTGCTTGCCTATATACTGTAGGCCACTTTTGGCACTCGATCAGATAGATGATGTTGTTTTTTTTGCATAATAAAGTGGTTGATGCAAAATTTCCTTGCCCTCTCTGTCGAAAAAGTAGCTGTTGTAGTCATGTATAGCAAAAGAGAAATCCCAAAACGAAAGGCCCCCTTCGGTTTTTTTACCCATCTCTTTTCTGGGAGATAAAAATGGCTATTTCCCAAAAAATCACGAAGATTTTTCCCCCGTCAAAATTGTAAGGGGGGATTTCACCGACATATCTCAAAGGTCGGGGCCCACCCTTAAAATGCCCCAATGACGACTGAGCGACCGTCGAATCATTAAAGCTGCCTCATCAAAAGTGCCAATAAGGCGTATGACCGAATCCTTGTTGCTCCTGTCAGAATTTTTTCCGGACAGCAGCATGGTACGGTTGAGAACATAGCTGCTGAAAAGCATCCCGTGGGAAAAATGGGGGGTCCCCTTTATCCCCAAATCTCTTTTCTCTTTAAGGTGCTTCTCTTTGAGCACACAATTGGGGAACAATTGCGTCGAGGGCAAGTATTCCCTCGGGTTGCCCTTTTTAAGGGGGGGTTGGGTGATGACTTTCCCCCCGCAGGGGGGAAATTCGTGGCCGGGGGTTTTCGGTATACTGTGGTACCAGATTCCTGTTGATTTTCTAAAAACCCTCACACCAAAAATAAAAGGAAATCATGTGGAACTAAATTTGAATCTGAGATTGAATTTGTTTTATTCAGGTTTGTACCATGGAGACAAATTTTTTCCTCTTGCCATTCCAACAATCAAATGTCATCAATGTACCTGCCGGGGGCCAATTTTCCCAAAAAAATGGGGGATGATCCCCAAAAGACGATAAAGGTCTCCCCCCCAGCCGAGGTAAAATTTTTCATATACGGGGGAAAAACACTGCCCAAGCCGCCCCCTGCTGGTGGAAACCCCCCCGTAAAAATAGAAAATAGTTCTTAGTCAAAAAAGAACCCCAAAGTTCGACTACAAATCTTAGAATTTTTAGGGGTTCCTCTTGGACAAGAAAGTCAAAATTCCCTAAAAACCCTAACTGAGTGGAATGGATAAAAAAAGATTCCACGTCATGTTTGCTAAAAGGCCTAGGTCAATACAAAGACCACCCAAAGGCTTTCAGTAAGTCATGGTGTCCCGAATAAGACGGCAAAATTCAAGAAGGGGAAAGAATTGATCTAAAATGGGTAACAACAATTGCAAAAAAGGAAACCATTGCCCGAAAAGGGGGTCGGCCCTTTAGGGATTTTTCCCCTTTATGCACTTTGGGTAAGGCATAAAATGTGGCTACCCTAAAATTTTTGGGATACAAGAAGTCAAATTCAGGCTTCTATCAGATCAATTCTTTAGCCCTAAGCAAAAGAGTTCCAACAAAATTGGGGGAATTTGGGGGGGCAAAGGTCAATTTCTTATAACAGGGTTCACAGTCAGTAAAAGAGAGGGCACATGTTACGATATTGGTCATGATTTTAAGTACAATTTTCCCCCTTTTCGGATGGCTTTATGCACAGGTCCTGTCTCTTTTTAAAATTTTTCAAGAGCCCAAAGTTCAATTTAGGAATTGGTTCACCCCCGGGTTTTTTAAGGGGCAAAGATCTTAAACAAGGTCTAGGAATACATCAATGCAAGAATATCACTGACTGGGGGGATTCTTTTGCCCTAGCCCTTTAATTCTGTAAAAGGCCCTTTGGCCCAGTCGTTTTGGGGCACCTCTGACTCCCAAACAACAATCTAAAACCCTCCTCCAGCATTCTGGAGGAATGCCAAGATCTGCCTTCATTTTTGTTGAAGGAAAAAAAATTTTTTTTCCCAAAGTAGTTTTCCACAATAGATTAATGTCTTTAACCCACCCGAAAAGACTGAAAACCCGGTGGTGGGAACAAAAGACAGCTCTTGTAAAGGACCCATTTCTCAGTAGAGAGCTTCGGCAAAAGGGTGCCCTTTTTGACAATTGTGGTCCTATAAGATCACATTCTTTCCCCCTTCGTTGAAACTTTGCCGCTTTTATCAGGGGCACCACTGACTTACTGAAACGCCGGATGGTCTTTTTATTGACCCTAGGCCTTTTTTGCAAGCATAGCGGGGAAACTTATATACGTCCATTCCAATCATTAGGGCTTGAGGGAGTTGACTTTTTTGTCCTCAAAGGGAACTCAATATAGACTTCCCCTAATAGTTTTTAGTGAAATCTTGGGGTTGTTCTGACTAAGAACATTTTCTATTTGACGGCGGGGTCTTCCCCCAGCACGGGGGACGGCTATGGGCAGTGTTTTGCCCCAGATATGCAAATTTACCTCGTGGTGGGGACCCCTATCGTCTTTGGCGATCATCCACCACCTTTTCTGAGAAAGTTGGCCTTGGGTTAGGGACATTGATGACATTTGATTGTATGGAAAAAGCACAGAGGAAGAATTTGCTCCATGGTACAATACCCGAATAATAAAAATTTTAATCTCAGATTTACCTTTGAGTTCGCACTGATTCATTTCATTTTTGGGTGTGAGGGGTTTTTAAAAATCAACAGGAGATCTAGGGGACCCACATATACCGAAAACCCACGGGGCCACGAAATTCCCCCCCCGGTGGGAAAGTCATCACCCAACCCCCCTTTAAAAAAAGGGCATACCGCGAGGGCAATATTGCGCCCCAACCAATTTTTTCAATTTTTGGGGCTTCAAAAAAGAAGCGACCCTATGAAGACAGAGATTCAGGGGTAAAGGGTCCCCCGATTTACCCTAACGGGGTGCTTTTCAGCATGTTTCTCTCAACCGACCATGCTGCTGTCCGGAAAAAAATTTGACAGGACAACAGGGTTCGGTCAAACGCCTTATTGGGACTTTTGATGGGCAGTTTTTTAAATTCGCCGGTCGCTCAGTCTCATTGGCCCCAATTTTTAAGGGTGGACCCCCACCTTAGAGATCATGTCGGTGAACATCCCCCGTTACATTTGCGGGGGAAAAATCTTCGGTTTTTTGGGAATACCACTATGTATCTCCCAGAAAAGAGATGTGGCTACAAAAACCCCAAGGGTCCTTTTTTTGGTGATTGCCCCCTTTTGGGATATACATGACTACAACAGCACTTTTTTTTGACAGAAGGCAAGAGAAAATTTTTGACATCAAACCCCTTTATTTAAATGCAAAATGACACACATAATCTATCTGATCGAGTGCCAATGGGCCCACATTTAGGCAAGACAACAAGACAACTGGGTCGAGAATCGGTGAGCACTTGGGACATTAGGCTTGCGAGAGATACCCTGAGCACATGTCCTTCGAACAAAAGGAATCGAATGCTTAGTTGGTGTGGGATTGGGCCCTATTGACTACTTGAGACGGGGTAACTGGATCAACTTTTACTCCAGGGGAAGTTTTTGGATTTTTACACTGAATACGATCACCCGTCGGGCTGAATGATCGCATTGATTTCGTTTTTTTTTTTAACCCGCAATTGGGGGGGCTCTCTCCAAACATCTAGAGTACCACAACTTGGGGTTTATAGTATATAGCACGCATATTTTCTTTATTTGCAGGTTCGTTCCCTAATTATACTTTTTAAAAAACATTTTCCCCCTTGGCCCCTTTTTTAACTTGCTAACATCATATAAAAACATCATTTTTCCCCCATATAAAAGGGTTTTAAAAATCCAGCGGTTTTTTTAATTTTGTTTGACCTTTAATCATTGCTTCACTTGCTGTATACCAAATAAGCGTGTTGCCTTTAAAACCGTTTTTTTCTGATTGGCACGTGATTACCTGCACGCGTCAGGCTTTTAGGCTTTGAAGGTCTGTTTTCTCTATGTCCGGGTTCATTCCTTCTTGGCATCGCCGCGGTTGCCAGGGACGCATCTCGCTCCTGGGCCCCGCGTCAGGGCAAACGCCGTGACTCACTTTAGGCGCCATCACGCCGCCTTTATTCCCCAAACACCGCGTTTGTTTAGCGTCTCCTCACTCAGCCACTGTGGGGCACCTTTACAGGGGGTGGGCGTCCCTGCGGCATATTGCTTTGCAGACTGTTTATAATCTTTGTGTGTTCCCGGGAAATGGATGTTTTTGTTCTTTTGTTTTTGTGGGTTTGTGTTTAATGTCGTTTCTTTTCTTTTCTTGTGAGACCTGTCTATTTGTTTAACATTTCAGATGCCTGTTTTGGGTTTCCTCTGGGTTGGTTTTTATGCAAAACCCCTTTTGCGCGTGTCTTTTTGTCAAATGGGTCCTGTTATTACAATAAAAAATATTTGGGAAATTTCCCCGTGCTTTTCATATATTTTCTAAACTTGGCTGTACTGTTTTGCCCAGGCTTTTGCTTTGTATTCTCCCCTTGAGATCCTTTTGTGATTGAAACATGGTCATGTTGGGGATTGGACCAATAGGATAACCTTAGGGTAAGTTTGTTTGCAGGGTCAGGCTCCTGCCAGGACCGCCCTTATCAGGGCGATTGTCCTGTATTTATAGGTCAGGGCTCAATAGTCCCCCTTCTTTAGGGCTTTATAGGGATACGTAACCCCCACCACGGGTCTCCCAAAATACTGTATATGGTGTTTTGAGGTTTTGTATCAATATGCTTTTTTAGCTACCTAAATTAAAAGTTATGTTTTAAGGCCATTTTTTCCTCACTGTAGTTTGTTTACCCCAGATATACAGGTCCCGGTGAGGACCAATGTAGTCACCCAAAAAAGTGCAGGTGGTAAGTATCACCACCTGTATTATATAACATGTTGAGAATATTTCAGAGGTTGGACTTTTACGTACAGCATAGTCACCTCGAAGATACTTGAGTTGAGTAGCAATGTAAAGATGGATAGCAGTGTCATATAGCAGATAGGAGAACCGGTAGAACAGTAACTCAACACCAAGTACTTCATCTCAAAGAGGTACAATGGGCCTTCATAGCCTTTTGTTCCTAGTGAATACTACATCTGTACTTATACCAGTGATCCTTTGTACATGTAATTCTTTATTTGGAACCTTAGAGGGAACCTGCCATGTTGAACAAGCAGTTGACTCTGACAACAACATGTGAAAGAGCAGCAGCAACCGAGCAAATTATATATATTTATGTTGGAAAAGATTCAGCACAACCTGGAGTCCAGTGGGCAGTCCTTAAAGAGAACCTGTCACATAGTTTTTGCCCCCTGGATGAGGACAGTACAAGCTAGTGTCAGACCTGCTGTTTCCAGCGCTGTGTCCCTTATTCTGTAAAATGCTGGAGTTTTCGTGTATTTAATGCTCAAATCTGTAGTTTTCAGCCAGAAGAGTCATTCGAAGAGTCCTTCAGAGTGTCAGTTTTTTTTTTTTTTTAAAACCCGGCCAATCGGGGGCTAGCCCCGCCCACCTCAACTGACAAGCCTATTACTTTGAATAGGTAGAAACATGTGAATAACTGTCAGTGGGCGGAGCTAGCCTTTAGTGAGTGGAGCTAACACCTGCTCATGAAAAAGATTTGAGGATAAATGCTCTAAAAGCAGCATCTACAGAATAAGGGACACAGCGCGGGAACAAGTCTGACACTACTTGTGCTGCCCTCAGCAAAAGGGGCACAACCTAATGACAGGTTCTCTTTAAAAAGCGATAATAGTTTTTTCTGTTTTCAGATCATATAGCAAAGGCTGTCAATCCCAAGTCATTACGCCCACTGGACTCCATAGCCAAAAATGAGCAGAAACTGAAATTAATAAAAATCAGGATATAACGGTCTTCCCGCTCTATAACATTTCAAAGTTAGACTGAACAAAGTACTGTCTAGTTTTGGGCCATTCATTTTCATTTAAGGGATTTCCAGGATATGGGGCCCCTCATCCTGCCAAGCTGTGCAAGTCTTCTCTACACAGAACTGTAGGTATTATACAGGAGAGGTTGTTAGTTGACCAGATCACAGACTCTCATGTAGTATCTTTTATAACCAAACTCTCCTTCACAGAGCAACTTAGGGATTCTCACTTGTCAGAAGATTTCATTTCAACATGTAGACATTAGACCATTGACTGTTGCAGACTAAAAGACCTCTGGAGCTTGGGGTCTATCTTTAATCCCTTATTTTCACTGAAGACTTTACATCCTATATTA
>JAODAL010011235.1:0-100954 GCA_025379985.1 Phyllomedusa bahiana | reverse complement strand
AGAAATTCCCTGAGTGAAAAACCCCTTTAAGTTAAAATTTTGTGATTGACCCTTTTTGCTAGGTTGAAAGCCCAAGCGGAACCTCCTTCTGTTCTGCAGGAGACTTTAAAAAGGGCCCAGAGCATGTACCCCATATCCTATTGATAGAACATAAAATCTGGATGGAATACCTCTTTAGAATATAAAAAATTTCCAAAGATCATTAATTGCAACACCCAACCAAAAATTTACTTTGCCCCCAGAAAAATTTCCTCACAAGTTTTGGGGGGAAAAACTTTCCCATACTCTTCTAGGTGTTTTTCCCGATGTTTTATCAAGATCTGTTTTCTTTTAAAAAAAATCGTTCGCATTCGGGACAGGAAAAGGCTTCTCCCCTGTGTAAATTTCTCTGAGGGGTTAACAAGAATCGTTTTCCCGGGGGAAAAACATTTCCCACTTCCTGACATGAAAACGGCCGCCCCCCGTAAATTCTCTGATGCCCAAAAGGGAGGGACTTTTGGCCAAAAATTTTGCCACTTCCGGGGCAGGAAACGGTTTCCCCCCCCTGTGTGGTTTTTCTGATGCAAAATGACGCGGATTGCGGCTGAAAAAATTCCCACATTCCCGCCATAAACGTTTATTTTTCCCTGTGCTTTTTGATGTTCATCAGTCCGTTTTGGGGGCAAAACATTTCTCACCGGGAAAACGGGGCGAACGGTTTCGCCCGGGGTGAATCGTCAGGTGACGACGAGGCCGGATTTTCCCGGTGAAACATTTCCCCCCATTCGGAAAAAAGAAAATGGCTTCCCCCTGTGTGCGTTTTCTCGTGGGGGACCACCCTGTTTTCGGCAAAACATTTCCCCCACCCGACACGGGAACGGGGTTTCTCCCGCGAGTTAAATCGTTGATGCCGATGGGAAATTTTATTTCGTCAAAACATTTCCCCCATCCGGAAGTAAATGGGTTCTCCCCAGTGTGAATTCTCTTGTGCACAGAAAAATTGATTTCTGGGGAAAAGTTTTCCCCCACTCCAAACAGGAAAACAGTTTTTCCGCTTCCCTGACCTCCTTTCCCTTTCATAGCAGGAGTGACCAGTTTTTGAATATTCCCGGGGAAGACTGGAAGCAGATATCAATCTCTGTCACTTTTTGGTATGGGGGGCCTTCAAAGTTCTTGAATTTTGTCACTTTTTTCTAGCATTCTGGAGAGGAAAGGATTTTCCTTTTCTGCCTTGTTCCCCCATTGCTGGGAAAATGGGTTAATTAATTTTGTAAACAGAAAATCAATTTTGAGATTTTGTGGGTTCCCCTCTACAAAAGTTTCCGCTCCAATGATTTCAAGCTTCCCAAAGAATTTTCCTTTAATTTTAGTTTTAACACCCAAAAGCTTATAAATTCCAAGGCTGTCAAGTAGGGGTTTAAACAGAAATTACGTTAAGCCCTCTGAGCTGTGGGATTTTGGGTGTAAACCTTTAGAACCCCCAAAATTTCAGAAGGTTCCGGGACAGGTTGGGTGTCAAAACTATAACTTTATTTTTTTTTCCCTTTTTGTTCCCCCCTTTATGGGGGTATGTTCACATTTGCGCCCCATAATTAGGAAAATATGCAAAATGTGGCCCCATTCCCAAACCGGAAACCAAAGGGGGACCAGCCAAAAAAAAAATTTCCATTAAAAAATCATTTCTTATTTTTTTTCATTTTAAAAAAAGAACAGCTGTGCCAGCTGGGGTAGGTTGATCCAAAAAAAAAGGGGTTTTACACTTTCAATTAAAGGAACCCCTGCTTTCATAGAAAAAATGGATTCCCCTTTCCCCGCCGTCCCATAGACCCCGGGGCGAGATGTACATGTCAATTCTTGTGGCGATTAAAACCCCGCAAGTAAGATGCTATAGTCCCGCAAAACCCCCCCCCCCCCCCCCGCGTGGAGTACGGGGAGCTCCCAAAACAAACATTACTGGGGGGTGCGAAAGTAGGGCCCGCAAGTACACGGCTAACATCCCCTTTAGTGCCATTAGTTTACACACCAAAAAATGTTTTGAATTCTAGGAAAGTGGGCGGTTTCCAGTGTTTCAACCCCCCCCCCCCCTATTCCCTCCCCTGTTGGTAAGTGAGGTTTATGCAGACTGTCAAGGGGGCATTTCCCTTTTCTCTGGGGGTCATGAAGCTGAGCATCTCCCATTTACAATGGGATTGGGGGCTGCCCACTTGACTGCTGGGTTTTATAACATTTTTGGTAAAAAACTAATGTTGATTTACTTTTTTTTTTCTGTGTCCGTCCTTTTTCCAGCCAATATTTTGGAAATTTAACACCTGCCTTCAAAACTGGGTACTGGGGAGACTCAATTGAAATCTGGGGATTTTCTAAACATTTGATGTCAATAAAAAGGTTGGCTTAAATTTTTAATTTTAGTAACTCCCTTTCCCTCTCCCCCTTCCCAACTTTTCTTAGGTAACTTTGGTTCTGCACCCAATATGCTTATGATTTTTTTAAAGGATGCCAAACTTTGCTATTTGAGGGTGCACTTGTGGTATTGGTCTCCGCCCTGTTTATGACCTGCAGAAAACAGACCGGGGTAAAGGTGGTGCCTGAGCCAACTTGTGGTTTGGGCTCTACCTCCCCTTTATTAAGCCCTGCAGAAAAACAGACCGGTAAAGGGGTGCCTGACCCAACCCTTGTGGTATTGGCTCTCACCCCCTGTATGATGACCTGCGAAAAACAAGACCGGGTAAAGGTGGTGCCTGACCGACTTGTGGTATGGCTCTACACTGCCCTGTAAGTATGACCTGCAGAAGAACAGACCAGGGAAAAGGGGTGGTGCCTGACCAGACTTGTGTTTTTGGCTCTACACTGCACCTATAGTATGACCTGCAGAAGAACAGCCGGGGGAAAAGGGTGGTCCCGGGGAGCCAGATTTTTGGGGTATTGGCTCTACACTTTTCCCTGAGTATGACCTCAAAAAACACCAACCGGGGAAAAGGGTGGTGCCTGAGCCGACTTGTGGTTTTGGTTTACACTGCCCTGTATGTATGCCCTCAGAAGAACAACAGGGTAAAGTGGTCCCGGGCCCCAGACTTGTGGTATTTGCCTACACTCCCCCTGTATTATACCTGGGGAAAACAGCAACCGGGGTAAAGGGGGGTCCCGAGCCAACTTGTGGTATTTTTTTCCCTGCCCTTTATGTATACCTGCAGAAGACAACCGGGGAAAAGGTGGGCCGGGGCCAGACTTTGGTATTGTCTACACTCCCCTGTATGTATGACCTGCAGAAGAACAGCCCGGGGGTAAAGGTGGTCCCTGAGCCAACTTGGGTATTGGCTCTACACCCCTGTATTATACCTGCAAAGAACACCAGACCCGGGTAAAGGGTGGTCCCTGAGCCAATTGTGGTATTGGCTCTACACGCCCTGTATGTATGACCTGCAAAAGAAAGACCAGGGTAAAGGGGGTGCCGGGCCCAACTGGGGTTTTGGCCTACACTGCTCTTAGTAGAGCCAGAAAACAGACGGGTAAAGGTGGGGGCCTAGCCAAACTTGTGGTCTGGTCTACACCCCATGATGTATGACCCAAAAAACAACCAGGGTAAAGGTTTTTGCCTGAGCCAGACTTTGGTATTGGCTCTACAGCCCTTAGAAATGACCTGCAAAGAACACCAGCCAGGGAAAGGTGGGCCTGGCCAACTTGTGGTATTGCTCTACACCCCCCTGAGTATGCCTCAGAAGAACACCCCAGACCGGGGTAAAGTGGTCCCTGGCCGACTTTGGGTAGGCTATACACCCCCGTAGAAAAACCTCAGGAGAACAGACCGGGGAAAGGGTGGGCCTGAGCCAGATTTGGGGTATTGGCCCTACACGCCCTATATGTATGACCGCAGAAAACGCCAGGTAAAGGTGGGGCCTGGCCAACTTGTGGTATTAGCTCTACACTGCCTGTTGTTCCCTGCAAAAAACACCGGGACAGGGAAAAGGGGTGCCTGAGCCAATTGGGATGGGCTCTACATGCCCTGTATGGGATGCGAGAACAGCCCCAGGGTAAAGTGGTGCCTGACCCCAGACTTGTGGTTTTGGCTCACATGCCCTGTATGCCCTGCAAAGAACACCACCCAGGTAAAGGGGGTGCCTGACCAGATTGTATTATTGGTCACACTTCCTTTGTATGTATACCTGCAGAGGAAAGCTTCATCATTCGGAAAATCTACCTGCCTTAAAATATTTAGACCTGGCGGTCAGCACCAAGCTCAACATGTCCCCCTAGTGCCTGTGGTAGCATCTCACCGGGCGAGAGCTACGGAATGCCTCTTCCTTCCACCCGGGGCTCATCCATCACGTGGTCCCATCATCCTCCCATATTAAAATTTCTACGATAAGCATTCATCCCTAACATATAAAAAAAGCAAAAAAGTCATTAAAAAAACTTTGATGAGCACATTTATAAGGGCATCATTTTTGGGATTCCTACCTGAAGGTTTTGGGGGGAAAAGATGTTTTTCCCCTGAACCACCTAAGGTTAGGGGAGGGGAAAAATGGTTCTAGTTGACCCCTCTTTTTGGGTGTCTTTGTGGGAAAAAATAACAAAACCAACTGAATAGATTGTGTATGTGTGATGATCAAAATATGCGCGCATCACTAATTTCCCCCTTACCCGGTAGTGATGGGGCCGGGTGCTCGCCCCTTTTGTCGTCCGGGGTAGGACCTTGTGTTTTTTCCATGTATTCCCACCCCCTCCATGGAGAGTTAGACAGCGACATCCGGGCACCTTATAGGAACCTGAAAACACAAGGACCATCATCATCCAACCCCACCCCGTGTTTTGTAAAAGCCCGCATTCCCCTCACCTCTCTCATCCACCCCATACCCCTTGTGTTATTAAATGCCCCCAGCTTCCCTCACCTCTCATATCCAGACCCACATCCCGGTTAGAAAAGTCCCGCATTCCCCTACCTCTCCTCATCATCCAGACCCATATCCCCTGTGTATGTATAATGTCCCACTTCCCCCTCACCTCTCATCACCCCAACCCTCACCCCCTGTGTTATGTATAATGCCCAGCATTCCCCTCCCTCTCCTCACATCCAGACCCATATCCCTGTGTTATGTATAATGTCCCACATTCCCCTCACCTCTCACACCCAACCCATCTCCCGTGTGTTATGTATAATGCCCACATTCCCCCTCACCCCCCATCACCAGACCCTCATCCCTGTTATGTAAAAATCCCCCAGCATTCCCCTCACCCCCATCATCCAGACCCACACCCCTGTTTTTATGTTAACCCCCAGATTCCCCCCACTCTATCATCATACAACCCCTCCCCCTGTGTTATGTATAATTCCAGCTTTCCCCCTCACCTCTCACATCATCCAACCCTATCCCCGTGTTATGTATAATGTCCCACATTCCCCCCACCTCTCATCATCATCCAGACCACACCCCTTGGGTTTATGTAATAATGCCCCCAGCATTCCGCTCCCCTCTCATCACCCAACCCATCATTCCCTGTGTTAATATAATGTCCCGCCTTCCCCTCACCTCCATGCCCTCCAGCCCCCTCACCCCCTGTATTTTGTATAATGCCCAGCATTCCCCTCCCCTCATTATCCAGATCCATCACCCGGTTATGATAATTCCCCAGCATTCCCCCCCTCTCATCATCACCCCAACCCCATCATCCCCTGTTTTAGTAAAATGCCCCAGCATTCCCCTCACCCTCCTCACATCCCCCCATCACCCCCCTGTTTAGTATAAGTCCCAGCATTCCCCCACCTCATCAAAAAAACCCACATCCCCGGGTTTTTTGTAAAAGCCCCCAGCATTCCCCTTAAACCATCTAAACCCCTCATCCCCGTTTATTTTAAAATTCCTCCCCCTCTCCGGTCAGCAGCTCTATATCTTGTTGGTAAATTCTACATCTTCGCTCGTTTTTGCTCTCGGGTACAGTGAGTTCAGGGACTCGGGGAACACCCCCGGCTCCACCCCCTGAACACGGACGGCTGCTGGGGGCCACCACTCTCTATATGTCACTTTACTACTGTGTAATCGGAAGAGGAAAAGCCCTGATAAATATCACTTTTCCCCACAATCCCTCACCTTCCCCGTATTTAATAGAGATAAGAGTGAGGTCACATGATTTTTCCCACAACCCCACCTTCCTTATTAAAAATAGAGGTAAAGTGGATCAGTGACATTTCCCACAACCCCCCTCCCCTGTTTTAGTAATGAGATAAGAGGTCATGTACATTTCCCAAATCCCCCCTCTCCCGTTTTGGGAAAAGAGATAAGTAGGTCATGTGACATTTCCAAAGACCCCCTCCCTTCCTGTATTAGTAAAGAGATAAGAGCGGGGTCATGTGACATTTCCACAACCCCTCATCCCCTGTTTTAGAAATAGAGATAATAGCGATTTCAGTGATTTTTCCCATAATCCCTCCCCTTTCCCCTGTATTAGTAATAGAGATAAGATAAGGTTATGTGACTTTTTCCCCAAAACCCCTCACCCTCTGTATTGAATAGAATAAGGTATGTGACTTTCCCCAACCCCTCGTTTCTCCCTATTAGAAAAAGATAAGCGAGGTCATGTACACTTGCCACAATCCCTCACCCCCCGTATTATAATAGAGATAAAAGGTCAGGGACTTTTTCCCCACAATCCCTCACCTCTCCTGGTTAGTAATAGAGAAAGCCCCGAGTATGGACATTCCCACAACCCCTCCCCCTCCTGTATTAGAATAGAAAAAAGAGCGGGCATGTGACATTTCCCAAAATCCCTCACCTCCCTGTTTAGTGATGGAATAAGGGTCATGGACTTTCCCCCACAATCCCTCACCTCCCTGTGTTAGTGATTGAGAAAGTGAGGTCTTGTGACTTTTCCCCAAAAATCCCTCACCTCCCTGTTTTATAATGAGATAAGATGAGGTCAGGACATTTCCCCAATCCCTCACCCCCCTGTTTTAGTAATAGAGATAAGGTGGGGCAGTACATTTCCCAAAATCCCTCACCCCTCCTGTATTGTAATAGAGATAAGAGGTCATGGACATTTCCCAAAACCCCTCCCTTTTCCCCTGTATTAGAAAATAGAGAAAAGGTCATGTGACATTTCCCACAATCCCTCCTCTCCGTATTAGTAAATAGAGAAAAAGAGGTCATGGACATTTCCCCACAATCCCTCCCTCTCCGTATTAATAATAGAGATAAGAGGTAATGTGACATCTCCCAAAATCCCCCACCTCCCCGGGTTTAGTAATTGAGAAAAAGGTGAGGTCATGTGACATTTCCCCCCACAACCCCTCACCTCTTCTGTATTAGTAATAAGAAAGATGAGGCCATGTAATTTTCCCCAAAATTCCCTCACCTCCCTATATTAGTAATAGGATAAGGTGAGGTATGGACATTACCACAACCCCTCACCTCTCTTGTATTAGTAATAGAGATAAAAGGTCATGTAATTTACCCAAAATCCCTCACTCTCCTGTTTTAGTAATAGAGAAAAAAGGGTCATGTGACATTTCCCACAATCCTCACCTCTCCTATATTAGTAAAAGATAAGAGTGAGGTAGTGACATTACCCAAAACCCTCACCTCTCCTGTATTAGTAATAGAGATAAAAGGTCGTGAATTTCCCAAAAATCCCACCTCCCCGGTTTGTAAAAATTATCCCATGGGGGTTTTCAGATCTCTCCGTCTTGTTTTCGCGCCGGTGACTCCTCACTTGGTCTGTCAGGGACGGGACCATTGTTTTGTGATGTGAACTGTGACCGGATCCTGACCTTCTAGAACCTGACTTGGTTAAAAAAGAAAAAAAAATAAACTTTTCTGAAAAATAGATTTTGCATTAACATCCTGAAGTGGTCAGCGGGTCCTACTTTTTTAAAAAAAGGGGGAGAACCCCCTGTTTCGTACTGAAATCAATGACCGGAATACTTTTTTACATGAAAGCGACCTCCAGGGGGCCGCCTACTTTAGGTCATTGACAGGTAAATGCAGATGTGTTCTGCCCATAGTCTATGTACAGGTGGCTTTACTTTTGGATAAGGCAACAGCTCTGAGCATTTTAAAATTGGGGTGGTCCAGTTATGATATAGAAATGGAAAAATAGCACAAATCCATACTGCAGCTTTAAATGAGGACGGACGGGGGCGAACTACTCTTGGATAGAGTGAACAAGTACATTACAATATTCGGTGATGAGACAAAACCGATCATCGATTCCCCCCCTTTCTGAGCAGCTTTTTTTTTTTTTATTCCACCCTTTTAACCCCTTCCCCCGGAGCCAGTTTGGCCTCTCTGACAGACCCTTTTTTTAAATCTGCATGTGTCACTTTATTGGAAAACTTTTTAAACCCCCTTTAACCTACCCATGTAAATTAAAAGGATTGTTTTCTCGGACACATTGTTTTTAAGATAGTAAGAAATTTTGGCCCAAAAAATGATTGTTTATTTTGAAAAATATCAAATTATGGTGAAAAATTTTGAAAAATTTCCCAATTTTCAAACTTCAAAAATTTCTGATGAAAGAAGAAAATTTATTCCACTAAAAATATTATATAACTAGCATCTACCAATGTCTGCTGTATTTTTTCAAATTTTTTTTAAAAATGTCTTTTTTTTTTTTACGACTTTAGGGGGTTTTATAAATTTGGGTAGTAATTTTTCAAATTTTCAAGAAAATTTGAAATTACTTTTTTTAGGGACCAGTCCAGTTCTAACGTGCTTTGTTGCCTGTATTTTGATCCCCCCCATAAATGACCTCATTAAGAAACACACCCCTAAAGTTTTCAAAACAGCATTTAGAAAGTTTTTTAACCCCATTAGGTGTTTCAAAAAATTTAAAGCAAAGTGGAAGTGAAATTTAAAAAATTTCATTTTTTTTTGCAGATTTTAAAAATTTTATGCATTATTGCAAGAATAGGTAAATGTGATCGGGGAAATGAAAATTTAAATATTGATTCCCCAGATTTGCCTTTTTTCAGGAATCCCATATTGGCCCAGTGCATTTTTTGGCTCAACCACAAGCCCCAGAATGGGAGGGAACCTACTGGCTCTGGGCCTCATTTTCTTACATTTTATTTGGGGGCCTTTAGGGTTTGGGGAACCCAAAGGGTTTTCCAAAACGTAATAAAACCCCAAAAAAACCCCCCTATTGGAAACACACCCCTTAGGAAAAAATTTCCAGAGTGTAGTGAGTAATTACCCCACAGGCTTTCCAAAAATTTTTTTTAGGTTCCCTCTGAAAAAAAAAAAAAAAAATTTTTTTTCCAAAACTGCAATTTTAGCTGAAAATGTTTTAATTTTTCAAGAATCTTGGGAAAAAAAGCCCAAAATTGTGTTACGCAATTTTTTCCAATTTCGGCAAACCCCTACAGTGGGTGAAAAACTGCTGTTTGGGGCGCATGGCAGGGGGTACAGGGAGGGGAGTGCTTTTTGGGTTTTTTTGGCGCACAGATATTGGGGGGGCCATGTCGCATCCCCAAAAGCCCCCAAAGTACTAAAACAGGTGAAACCTTCCAGAAGTTGCTCCATTTTGGTTTCAACGCCCCTCAGGGTCTCACCTAAGGTGTATTTTGCTTTTTGGGGCACAGGTTTTTCCGTATTTTTTTTTTTAGCTTTGGGGCCAGGGAAATGGGGGGGGGAAACGCAGTTCCGCCATTTTTTTTTGGGCTTCATTTTTACGTTTTCGCCATCGGGATAAATGACGGATAACTTTACTAGGGGGGTGGTAAAAATTAAAAAGAAAAAATTTTATTAGTTTTTTTTATTTTTTAAATTACTTTTACACAATAAAAAGTTTTATAAAAGTCGCGTTTTAAGTTTGCGTATTCTGACAGCCAAGTTTTCTTAATTTTTTGCTATGGAGTGTTGTGGGCTTTTTTTTTTACGAGGAGTTGATGTTTTTTTTGTACCATTACGGGGGGCATATGATCTTTGATCACTTTTTATTAAAGGTTTTTGTGAAGCTTTTTGTAAAAAAACAGCAATCCTGGAGTGTTTTTTATTTTTTTTTTTTACAGGGGCCACTGTGCGGTAAATGACATGCAGTTTTATCAGCGGTTGATACATTACAGCGAAAACCACTTTGTATATTTGTTTAATGTTTTACGTTTTTTACACAAAAAAAAACACATTTATTTGAAAAGGAAAAACTTTTTTGCTCACCGCAGTCGAGACCCATAATTTTTTTTTTATTTTTCTTTTTAGGAGCTGTATAGGGATTTTTTTTTTTGCGGATGAGTTGACGTTTTTATTGGTAATATTTTTTGGGGGGACAAACTTTATGACGCTTTTAAAATTGTTTTTTTGGAAGGGCAGGTTGAAGAAAATACTGCAATCCTACAGTGTTTTTTTTTTTTTTTAATACTTCACCGTGCAGAAACCCGTGACAAGTTAGTTTTTAAACTGGGGTTGAGAGATTTACGGTGATCCCCAAATTTTTATGTATTTTTTTTTATTTGAAAGCACAATTTTTTTGAAAAAAAAGTGTTTTTATTGTGTAAAACAATATTTATGCATCGTTATCTTCAATAGCCAGAATTTTTTAAATTTTTTCTGTATACAGACTGTGAAGGACTTTTTTTTGCGGGATGAACGGGTTTTTAATTGGCATCACTTTGTGTTGATATGATTTTTGATTACTTTTTTACTCCTTTTTATGTGCTGGGGGATGAACAAAAATCGCTATTCTGTAAAGTTTTTTTGGGGGTTTTTTTTTTAGGGCTTTCACCGTACGGGTTAATTAACATGAAAATTTTATAGGGTGGGTCGCTACGCACGCGGCGAAACCAAATATGGGTACTTTATTTTTTTTTTGATCTTTTTTAGGCGTTTGGGTTTGTAAAGGGGGGAAAAAGGGCGATGTACGTGTTTTTTTTATTTTTTTGTGTTTGTTTTACTTTTTTATTTTTTTTTAACTTTTTTAAATACTTTTTACACTTCCCCCGGGGGGAATTCATTAACATCTCAAACATTCATTAAAATAAAAACCAAATTTTTAACTTAATCCTTCCCAAAAACTTCCTTCACCCCCCCCAAATCATTTCTTTTAAATTTTCCCACCCCAACCCACCTTCCTTCACCCCCCCCCCTTGGGAAAGGTAACGGGCTACCCTACTGCCCAATCACGGGGAGGAGACCCCTCCCGCCCGCCCCCCTTTTTCCAAAATACCGTGTCCCACATAGGGGGGGTTTAATCCCCCCGGCCAGGCCACTCCCCGGGGGATCGCAAAATCCACTAAATACCGCTTTTCTCCCATTTTCCCTCCCCCCCCCCTTTTTGGGGGAATTTCCCCCAAAAGGGGGTTAAACCCCTAGTTTTTGGGAAATTTTAATGTTTTTTTTTATAATACCAAATGGGGCCTCTTTCATTTACCCCTTTCACAAAAAAATCGGGATTTTGGGCCCTTTTTGGTTTGAAAATTCGTGAAACAAAAAAATTTTCCCCTAAATTTTTTAAAATTTACTAAATGGGGCGTTTTCCCCCCCCCCCCCTTTTTTTGTAGGATGCCATGTCCAACTGTTCAGCGTCCAGGATTTTTGCCAACTTGCTGACCCTTTACCAAAGGGGGCTTAAGGGAAAAATTTCCAAGGGGTTTTGATCCCTGAATCGCCCAATACATTTAGGGGTTCATGTAAATTTGGGGATTAAACCGTCGTCCTCCCCTGCTGTTCACATTGAACCAAGACTACACCTTCAATTGATCACGGGCCCTCGCCATTGCCAGGTTTAAAAGGGGGCTCTCGACGGAATGACCACTGATTTAGAGTGTCACAGAATCATCAGCATTTTGTATCAGAGATAGGACGGGAAAAAGCACAAAAGGAAAAGAAGTGGACATTTTTGGGGCCCCATCACAGACGAGCCTTTTTAAAAACCTATGCCGTGGGGGCCGGGATGAAATGCTGCACAACTCCAGGAGGTTTAAGGGGAGGTGAAGGCGCCAAGTGTTGCGTCAGAGCTTGAAACGGCTTACATCGCTTGGTCTGCATGCTAGACACCCTAAACTTACAGACTACCGGGGCCCCAGGCTTCATCGTCTTGCATGGGCCACGGAGCCTCTTCGCTGGATGAGGAACCAGAGCTCCTCACTGCTGTTCAGTCAATTCGCTCTGAGCAGAAATAATGGCCTCCAGTGATACTGGAAACGTCAAGAAGAGCGCTATACATCAGGTCAGGTACCTTTGCCAGTCTTCAAGCAATTAGACCATCCTGATGTAACTCATTGTGAATGCTCTGACGTGACACTTGGTGCCTCTCTCCTCCCTTAAAAACAGCCGGGATTTGGCACATCATCATCGGCTCCGCAGGCATTGCTTACAAGAAGGCTCATCCCTGTGGGGAGCCAAAGGACGCCATTCTTGCCTCTTTGTGACTCCCCCAGCCTCTTGTACAACCTGCTGACACGTGACACTCAACTCAAGGGCCACTTTGTTTGGACATCCTGTTTGAAGCCTTGCAAGAGAGGTAAATTATCAATTGAAAGGTTTTGTCCTCTCTTTATTCACAATGTGAACAGCATAGAGGAGGAGTTTAAATCCCAATTAAAAAAGATCCTCAAAATGTATTGGGGCGTTTCGGGGATAAAAACCCCTTTTTGGGAATTTTTTCCCTTTAACACAATCAAGCAAGTTGTGTACAAAACTGGGGGTTCCCAACAGAAAAAAAGTTTTACTGCACAGGTGTTTCTCCCGCTAGTCCGAGCCAACCGTGCATAAGGAGGAGGAGGGCGGTGCTTGTGACTCCCCATTCAGCTCTGTGGGAGCTCCCAAATATAGATAAGTGCAGACACTCGGCTATATTCTGGATGCCCAAAAAATAACGGAAGGACAGATGGCCCCGCCCTCCCATTTTCATGCACAGTCGGGGTTTGCCTAAGGAGTCCATACACCTTCCATGTTGGACCAATGCTTATTTAGCCACTCACTATTCCTCCTGACCCCGGTCCTCCCAATGGACAGGAAAGTATCTTCTCATACCTGCTGATGTGAGCGGCCGGTGCGCGTCCAGATACTCCTTATACCCCCCTTGTTCCTTCCATTACCCCCTCCTCCATGGGAGTAGCACGACATCCTTAACCTTATAGGAACCTGACAAACAAGGATCCCCTCATCCCCGGTTTTTGTATAAAAGTCCCAGCATCCCCTCACCTCTCATCATCCAGACCCCCTCATCCCCCGTGTTATGTATAAAGTCCCCGCATGCCCCTCACCCTCATCATCCCGACCCCTCATCCCCGTGTTTTTAAAAAGTCCCAGATGCCCCCACCTTCATCATCCAGACCCACATCTCCTGTGTTATGTATATTGTCCCACTTTCCCCTCACCTCTACATCCAGACCCCCTCATCCCCTGGTTTATGTAAAATGTCCCACATTCCCCCCACCTCCCATCCCCAGACCCCCCCCCGTGTTATTATAATTCCCCCATTTTCCCCTCCCCTCCCTCATCCCCGTGTTGTAAATGTCCTCCCTCCCCTTTAGCAGCTCTATCTCTTGTTTTGGTGAGTTCAAGGATCTTTGCTCGTTGTTGCTCTCAGGTATCGTGAGTTCCGTACTCTGGGGGCACAGCCCCGCTCCCTCCTCCTGACAAAGGGCGGGTGCTTTGGGGGCCACACACTCTCCAAATGACTTCTTCACTACTCTGTATTTCTGTGCATGAAGAGAACATCATAAATATCCCTGTATACGTTCCCACAATCCCTCACCTCTCCTGTATTAGTAATAGAGATAAAATCCCCGGTGACAAATCCCCAATCCCTCACCCTCCTTGATTAAAAAATAAAAAATAAAGGTATGTGACATTTTTCCCACAATCCCTCACCTCTCCGTTTAGTAATAGCGATAAAAGGTCATGTACAAACCCACAATCCCCCCACCCCCTCCTTAAAAAAAATAAAAGATAAGAGGGGGTTTATGGGGACTTTCCCACAATCCCCCCACCTCTCCTTATTAGTAATAGGATAAGAGGTCCGTGATATTTCCCCCAACCCTCACCTCTCCCGTAATTAATAAAAAGATAAGGGTCATGTACTTTCCCAACCCTCACCTTTTCCTGTATTAGTAAACGATAAGAGGGGCACGGGAATTTTCCCACAATCCCCACCTTCCTTATTTATAGAGATAATAGGAGGTCATGTTTACATTTCCCCCAATCCCTCCCTCTCCGGTATTAGTAATAGAGATAAGTGAGGGCATGTGACAATTTTCCCCACATCCCCCACCTCCCTTATTAATAATAAAGATAAGAGGTCATGTACATTTCCCCAATCCCTCACCTCTCCCGTATTAAATAAATAAAGGGATGTGACACTTCCCAAATCCCCCCCCTCTTCTTATTAAATAAAAAGATAAGAGTGAGGTTGTGACATTTTCCCACAATCCCCACCTCCCGGGGATTTTGTAATAGATAATAGTGAGGGCATGTGACATTTCCCACAATCCTCACCTCCGGGATTAGTAATGAGTAAGTGAAGGGCATGTGACATTTCCCCCAAAACCCCACCTCTCCTAAAAAATAATAAAAATAAGGGCTGTGACATTTCCCCCCATCCCCACCTCTCCCTTATTTGTAAAAAGAGAAAGAGGTCATGTGACCTTTCCCCTAATCCCTCACCTCTTCTTATTATAATAAATAATGTGGGTCATGTGACATTTCCACAAACCCTCACCTCTCCTGTATTATAATAGAATAAGGAGGTCATGTGACATTTCCCACAATCCCTCACCCTCCTGTTTAGTAATAAGATAAGAGGGCAGTGACATTTCCCACAATCCCTCACCTCTCCCTTATTGTAATAGAATAAGAGGTCAGTGACATTTCCCACAATCCCGACCTCCCTGTATTTGTAACGAGATAATGAGGTCATGTGAATTTCCCCCAAACCCTCCCCCTTCTTTTTATAATAGAAAAAAAGGTGAGGTCATTGACATTTCCCAAATCCCCCACCCCTCCTGTATTAATAAAAGTAAAAATTAGGTTTGGACTTTTCCCATAATCCCCACATTCCTGTATTTTAATAGGTTTAAAAGTGAGGCCAAAGTGACATTTTCCCCAATCCCCCCCCATACCTGTATTAGAATAGAATAAGAGCAAGGTTATTGCATTCCCCCAAAACCCTCACCCCCCTGTATTAGTAATAGAAAAGAGTGAGTCATATGAATTTTCCCACAATCCCCCCTCTCCTGTATTAGTAATGAGAAAGTATCATGTTACATTTCCCACAATCCCTCACCTCTCCGTATTATAAAGAGATAAAAGTGGGTCATGTGACATTTCCCCCAATCCCTCACCTCACCTTTATTAGTAATAGGATAAGAGGAGGCTGTGACATTTCCCACCCAATCCCTCACCCCTGTATTAGTAAAAGTAAAGGTCTGTGACATTTCCCACAATCCCCCTCACCCTCCTGATTTTAATAGAGATAAGGGTCATGTGCATTACCCACAATCCCCCACCCCTTTCCCGTATTTGTAATAGAGATAAAGGGCATGTGACATTTCCCCCAATCCCTCACCTCTCCTGATTTAAATAATAGAGATAAGAGGTCTGGACATTTCCCACAATCCCTTTACCCCCTGTATTAGTAATAAGATAAGAGGTCATGTGACATTTCCCCCAATTCTCACCCTTTGTATTAGTAATAGAATAAAGTCTGGACATTTCCCACAATCCCTCCCCTCCCGGTCAGCAGGTGGATGATATGTAAGGTCAGACTCAGCACAGTCTCCGTCATCTTGGATCCTCTCTCATCCATCCTTGTCCTCCTGGGTCTAAACCATTTTGCTCTAAGGGAAACAGAAAAAACCCTTAGGGGCCAGAGATCTGTTACAACTTCCAAACTGTCCCCTACTTTTTGTTTTTGGGGAAAAAGGGACCCCGATAGGGCAGCAGGACTGCAAGATCTGACACAGGAGTGGTGATGGTGATATGGCCATAAGTATGTGAACCCCAACTCTCTTTTTGTCAGTGTGAGTTTGGTGTGCAGAACCTTATGCCCTATCCTCAACTCCACTAACTGTACGCCACAGCTTCCCCAACATCAAACCAAATCATTTGGATAAATGGGCCCAAATTCACCCCAAAATCTTGTGGAAATGTTTTCCAGGGTTATGAGTATAAAAGAGGCTCAATACCATATAAACAGAGGAGTCACCAACACATACACCGTATATACAGAGGAGGCCCCCGTATGCACCGTAAATACAGAGGAGACCCTGTATACACCATATATACACAGGAGACTTCCATACGCACTGTATATATAGAGGAAACTCCTGTGTATACAAAGGAGACCCCCGTATGCACCGTATATACAGAGGAGATCACCGTATTTCACCGTTATCGGGAGACCACCGAATGCACCGATATTCGGAACCCCCCGTAGCATGTATATACAAGGAGACCCCCATGCACTGTAAAAAGGGGGAACCCCCGGGAGCATGTATTAAAGAGGAGACCCCCGTATGCACTGTATATACAGGGGACCCCCGATGCACTGTATTCAGAGGAACCCCCGTATTTCACGTATATACGAGGAACCCCCATGCACTGTATAACAGAGGAACCCCCCGGGTTCACCGTTATCAAAAGGAGACCCCCAAAGCACCGAAAAATTTCAGAGGAGCCCCCGATGCACCGTATAAACGGGAACCCCCTTGCACCCTAATACAGAGGAGACCCCCGTATGCACCGTATATACAGAGGAGACCCCCGTATGCACCGTATATACAGAGGAGACCCCCTAGTAATTATATATACAGGGGGGCGCCCCTAGGAATGTATAACAAGGAGACCCCTAATATACAAGGGAGCCCCCGTATTCCATATTACAGGGGTACCCCCTATGACTATATACAAAGGAGACCCCCATTACCTTATAAAACGAGACCTCCTATGACTGATATACAGAGAAAAACCCCCGTATGCCCGAAAATAAAGACCCCCCTATGCACCGAATATATAGAGACCCCCCCTATGCACCGTAAAACCCCCTATGCACCGAAAAAGAACCCCCCCATGCACCGATATAAGAGAAACCCCCTATGCCCGTTTTTAATGAGACCCCCCCTAGCACCTTTTATATAGAGACCCCTTTTATGGGACCGATATATAGAGACCCCCGTATGCACCGTATATATAGAGACCCCCGTATGCACCGTATATATAGAGACCCCCGGTTTTCCCGTATAATAAGACCCCCGATGCACCTTTATATATAAAACCCCCGTAAACCGTATAATAGAGACCCCCCATGCACCGTTATATAGGGAACCCCCCGATGCACCGATAATAGGGAGACCCCCCTAGACCGTATATACAAGGAGGCCCCCGATGTACCCCTAATACAGAGGAGATCCCCGTATACACTGTATATACCGAGGAGACGCTGTAAAAAAAACTGTAATTTTCAGAGGAGAACCCGTATATACAGAGGAGACCCCCGAATGTACAGTACATACAGAGGAGGCCCCCGTATGTACCGTATATACAGAGGAGACCGCCATATCACCCTATATCAGAGGGGAAAACCCCCTTGTACCGTATGTACCCCAGGGGACCCCCGATACAGTATATACCAGGGGACCCCTGTTAAAAACCGTTAACAGAGGAGAACCCGTATATACAGAGGAGACCCCCGTATGTACAGTATATACAGAGGAGAACCTCGTATATACAGAGGAGACCCCCATATACACCATATATACAGAGGAGACCCCCGTATGTACTGTATATACAGAGGAGACCCCCGTATGCATCGTATATATAGATGAGACCCCCGTATGTACTGTATATACAGAGGAGACCCCCGTATGCATCGCATAGACAGGAGACCCCCGTATGCACTGTATATACAGAGGAGACCCCCGTATGCATCGTATATATAGATGAGACCCCCGTATGTACTGTATATACAGAGGAGACCCCCGTATGTACTGTATATACAGGGGACGCCCCCGTATGCACCGTATATACAGAGGAGACCCCCGTATGTACTGTATATACAGGGGACGCCCCCGTATGCACTGTATATACAGAGGAGACCCCCGTATGTACTGTATATACCGAGGAGACCCCCGTATGTACTGTATATACAGAGGAGACCCCCGTATGTACTGTATATACAGAGGAGACCCCCGTATGTACTGTATATATACAGGGGACGCCCCGTAGGAACTGTATATACAGAGGAGACCCCCGTATGTACTGTATATACAGGGGACGCCCCCGTATGCACCGTATATACAGAGGAGACCCCCCGTATGTACTGTTTATACAGAGGAGACCCCCGTATGTACTGTATATACAGAGGAGACCCCCGTATGTACTGTATATACAGAGGAGACCCCGTATGCATCGTATATACAGAGGAGACCCCCGTATGTACTGTATATACAGAGGAGACCCCCGTATGTACTGTATATACAGAGGAGACCCCCGTATGTACTGTATATACCGAAGAGACCCCCGTATGTACTCATAGTTGCCAACTTTTGAAATTGAAAAAGCAGGAGATCGTAGTGGGCGGGGCGCGCGTAGTGGAGTGAGTGTAACCGTGCGTCACTTCCCCTGCGCCGCTGACCTGTATGTACGGCGCCGGACATACAGGGGGAGAAGGGAGGAGGGAGCGATCCCTCCTGCCTCCTCCCCGCACACTGGCGCTGTACATACAGGGGGAGGAGGGCAGCGATCCCTCCTACCTCCTCCCTGCACAGCGAGACTCCGGGCGGGTGACGCGGGCGCAGCGGCCGCTTCACCTGCCTGTGGGAACAGACCGGCGGCGCCAGATTAGCGCCCTAGCTCTACTCCGCGCCGCGTCATTAAAAGAACCCCTGCTGCGACGGGAGTTTTTCGCCAACACTGCCCGGGACATGCGGGGGGGACCCCAAATAGCGGGACCCCCCCGCCAAAAACGGGAGAGTTGGCAAGTATTTATGTACTGTTTATACAGAGGAGACCCCCGTATGTACTGTATATACCGAAGAGACCCCCGTATGTACTGTATATACAGAGGAGACCCCGTATGTATTAAATATACAGAGGAGACCCCGGAAGTGCAATATATACAGAGGAGACCTGGTATTACTGTAAATACCAGAGGCAACCCCCTATGTACTGTATATACAGAGGAGACCCCGTGTGTACTGTATATACCGAGGAGACCCCCATATGTACTGTATAATGACCGAATAGACCCCCGAAGTAACTGTAAATAACAAGGGAGACCCCGTATGCACTGTATATACAGAGGAGACACCCGTATGTACAGTATCTACCGAACATCTCCCCCCGTATGTACTGTATATACCGAAGAGACCCCCGATTGTACTATATATACAGAGGAGACCTTGTATGTACTGTATATACAGAGGAGACCCCCGTATGTACTGTATATACAGAGGAGACCCCGTATGTACCATATATACAGAGGAGACCCCCGTATGTACTGTATATACCGAGGAGACCCCCGAATAGTACTCATATACAGAGGAGACCCCGTATTTACTATAAAAACAAGAGAGACCCCCGATTATGTACTGTATATACCGAAGAGACCCCCGTATGTACTGGAATAAACCCAAGAGACCCCCGATTGTACAATAACTACAAGATAACCCTTAGTCCTGATAAACAGAGGAACCCCCGTAATACTGTATATACAGAGGATGCCCCATATGTACTGTATATACAGAGGAGACCCCGTGTGTACTGTATGTACCGCAGAACCCTGTATGTACTGTAAAAAGAGGGACCCCGTATGTACTGTATATACAGGGAGACACCGTAATGTCTGTATATACCGAAAGAGACCCCGTATGTACTGTATATACAGAGGAGACCCCCGTATGTACTGTATATACAGAGACCCCCGTATGTACTGTATATACAGAGAGACCCCGTATGTACTGTATATACAGAGGAGACCCCCGTATGTACTGTATATACCGAGGAGACCCCGTATGTACAGTATATACAGAGGAGGCATCATAACATAGAGCATAAGCAGCATGAATGATAAAGTTTATGAAGGTGGTATCCCTGACACATGCGATACATACGCCGAACGGGTACTAATATCTTCACAGGAAGCCGCCATTATTTTAACTCGGAAGTAAACCTCCCACCCAACCGTCACTTCCGGTCTGTGCCGCACATAACATTTTATTCCACCCGTTTCCTTAGTTACGAGCCCTGAACTAAACCGCACACAGCCGCGCTCAGCTCGCTGAGAAACCGGGACCGTGTAGTTAAGTGTCCGGTGCGTTGCGTTATCTTTTTCGCAGTCCGGAAAAGTTATCGCTTGGCGCCCGCCATTTTCTTGCAGTCTGCTGTATGTGGTGATGTGCGGCGGCCATTTTGTTGTATTCTGCGTGTGGTGCGTTGCGGCGGCCATTTTGTTGTATTCTAGTGCTGCGTTGCGGCGGCCATTTTGTTGTATTCCCATGTAGTGTACGGAAGCGGTCTTGTTTCCCTCAGTCTGTTAGAGCACTGTAGCGGAGCACACAGGTGCGGAGCTTCCAGTCCTGTTTTACCTGAAGTGACTATGGCGGCTCTCTCCGCGTCCCAGCATATTTTCTGTCACTTACAATGGAAGAGGTACAGCAGAGCCCTGTAATTCATGGTATGATGTATGAGAAACAGAAAGTAATACTTTATGTGGTAAAATTGAAAAGAAAACAATAGATAACTGCACCATGTTTTTAGGTTAATGTCTATGGAGTTCACTGTGTTATATAGGATGTCTCTGCAGACGTATTTTGCCCCCAATTACGCCGCTGGGGGGCGTTAACCCGCCGGCCCCATAGACATACATTATTCACGGCGCGTATACGCTGTGAATAATTGACATGTCACTTCTCTCCCCGCGGCGTATTATGCGAGTGGGGAGAGGAGGCGTAATCCATCGTTCTCTATGGGAACTGTGGATTACCGTAATGACTGGGACGTATCTGGCCCCGTATTGTGCGCAGTACGGCGCGAAATACGGGGCCAGATACGTTCCATTTTAAGCCGCGTGAACATAGCCTAAGGCTATGTTCACACGGCTATGATTGGGGCGCATTTTGCGGCGTACTTACGAGCGAAATGCGCTCAGTCATGGTAATCCACAGTTCTCATAGAGAACTATGGATTACGCCTCTTCTCAACACTTGCACAATACGCCACAGGGGGAGATAAGTGACGTCATTTATTCATGCCGCCACGAGTAGTGACTTTCTATGGGGCCGGTGGGCTGACGTGCGAGCTCCCAAACACCCGGTGTAATTGCGGGCCGTACTGTGAACTTAGCCTTAGACATCAATAGAATACCACAGCGACGGAGCTGCACCCCATAGACATCGATAGAATAGCACAGCGATGTTGCTGCTCCCCATAGACATGAATAGAATAGCACAGCGATGGAGCTGCTCCCCATAGACATCAATAGAATAGCACAGCGACGGAGCTGCTCCCCATAGACATCAATAGAATACGACAGCGACGGAGCTGCTCTCCATAGACATGAATAGAATAGCACAGCGATGGAGCTGCTCCCCATAGACCAATAGAATAGCACAGCGATGGAGCTGCTCCCCATAGACATGAATAGAATAGCACAGCGACTGAGCTGCACCCCATAGACATCGATAGAATACCACAGCGACGGAGCTGCTCCCCATAGACATCAATAGAATACCACAGCGATGGAGCTGCTCCCCATAGACATCAATAGAATAGCACAGCGACGGAGCTGCTCCCCATAGACATCAATAGAATAGCACAGCGATGGAGCTGCTCCCCATAGACATCAATAGAATACCACAGCGACGGAGCTGCTCCCCATAGACATCAATAGAATACCACAGCGACGGAGCTGCTCCCCATAGACATCAATAGAATAGCACAGCGACGGAGCTGCTCCCCATAGACATCAATAGAATAGCACAGCGACGGAGCAGCGCCCCATAGACATCAATAGAATAGCACAGCGACGGAGCTGCGCCCCATAGACACCAATAGAATACCACAGCGACGGAGCTGCGCCCCATAGACATCAATAGAATACCACAGCGACGGAGCTGCGCCCCATAGACATCAATAGAATACCACAGCGACGGAGCTGCGCCCCATAGACATCAATAGAATACCACAGCGACGGAGCTGCGCCCATAGACATCAATAGAATACCACAGCGACGGAGCTGCTCCCCATAGATATCAATAGAATACCACAGCGACGAAGCTGCGCCCATAGACATCAATAGAATACCACAGCGACGGAGCAGCGCCCCATAGACATCAATAGAATACCACAGCGACGGAGCTGCGCCCCATAGACATCAATAGAATAGCACAGCGACGGAGCTGCGCCCCATAGACATCAATAGAATAGCACAGCGACGGAGCTGCGCCCCATAGACATCAATAGAATAGCACAGCGACGGAGCTGCGCCCATAGACATCAATAGAATAGCACAGCGATGGAGCTGTGCCCATAGACATCAATAGAATACCACAGCGACGGAGCTGCGCCCCATAGACATCAATAGAATAACACAGAGATGGAGCTGTGCCCATAGACATCAATAGAATAGCACAGAGACAGAGCTGCGCCCCATAGACATCAATAGAATAGCACAGCGACGGAGCTGCGCCCCATAGACATCAATAGAATCGCACAGCGACAGAGCTGCTCCCCATAGACATCAATAGAATAGCACAGCGACGGAGCTGCTCCCCATAGACATCAATAGAATACCACAGCGACGGAGCTGCTCCCCATAGACATCAATAGAATAGCACAGCGACGGAGCTGCGCCCATAGACATCAATAGAATAGCACAGCGACGGAGCTGCTCCCCATAGACATCAATAGAATAGCACAGCGACGGAGCTGCTCCCCATAGACATCAATAGAATACCACAGCGACGGAGCTGCTCCCCATAGAAATCAATAGAATACCACAGCGATGGAGCAGCGCCCCATAGACATTAATAGAATAGCACAGCGACGGAGCTGCACCACATAGACATGAATAGAATACCACAGCGACGGAGCTACTCCCCATAGACATCAATAGAATAGCACAGCGACGGAGCTGCTCCCCATAGACATCAATAGAATAGCACAGCGACGGAGCTGCACCCCATAGACATCAATAGAATAGCACAGCGACGGAGCTGTGCCCATAGACATCAATAGAATAGCACAGCGACGGAGCTGCTCCCCATAGACATCAATAGAATACCACAGCGACGGAGCTGCTCCCCATAGACATCAATAGAATAGCACAGCGACGGAGCTGCTCCCCATAGACATCAATAGAATAGCACAGCGACGGAGCTGCTCCCCATAGACATCAATAGAATAGCACAGCGACGGAGCTGCTCCCCATAGACATCAATAGAATAGCAGAGCGACGGAGCTGCTCCCCATAGACATCAATAGAATACCACAGCGACGGAGCTGCTCCCCATAGATATCAATAGAATAGCAGAGTGACGGAGCTGCTCCCCATAGATATCGATAGAATACCACAGCGACGGAGCTGCTCCCCATAGACATCAATAGAATACCACAGCGACGGAGCTGCTCCCCATAGACATCAATAGAATACATGTTGCGCTGTTTTCTGCCGGTGGTGGCGCGCGCCATTTTGTGCCGCACAGGACGCGTGTACGTATGACACATAGAGCTGTGTTTGTGCTATTGACATCTATGGGCAGCCGCGGCTCCGTCGCTGTATCTCACGGGGGTAACTTTTTCCACTGTATCGTAACGGACACCACCGACCGAGCGCATTACACAGTGTGATCCCATATCGAAAACATCCGCAGGGCTAGGGTGAGAACAAAAGTTACCCAGCATCGGAGCCGCGGCCGTCCATAGACATCAATAGTCCAGTTTAGTCCTATTTCTCCTATGTTTGCGCTATTTTCTGGCGGTGTCCGTTTGATGTGCTGTGGGTAGACCGCGCTTCTGTTGCCTGTATAGGACAGGTGTACGTATGACATATAGGACTAGGTTTCTTCCATCAAGGTCTATGGGCCGCGGCTCCATCACTGTATCTGTCGGGAACCATTTATCACAGTATCCTGACATACGGCTCTGCTGTAGCACTGGGACCGTATCTGCCGGAACACAGAGCAAACGTGGTCCAAGTAGGACTCAATTAGTTCTATTGATCTCCGTGCGCCGTGGCTCCCTCACTGTATCTGTCAGGGTAACTTTTTTTTTACAGCATCCTGAGAAGTATTCATGACAGGGTGTGATCCCATCTCGAAAGTATCCGCAGGGACACTGTAAATAAAAAGTTACCCTGGCCGATAACGGCGCCTCGGTCAAACGTACGCCCTTCTTGTACAGGCCACAAAAGTGCCATCCACCGATGTCACAAAAGCCTTATGTGGCCAGGAATTAGCGCAGATGACGGTACCAAAGATGCTTAATTTACTTCTTTTTTGGGGGGGGGGAAAGAGGGGTGGAGTTGAACCTTACATTTTTTGTAATTTCTTATCATGTAAACCAATAGGGGGTGGAGTCGCTTGTACACCTTTATTATAGTATATGTAATATTATTCTATAGTGCACAGTAACAGCTCTCCTATGGCAGGGTGTAATAGAAGTAGTAAGATGGCAGCCGTGTAGGCCTCCACACTCCCCCTGACTGCCACAACAGCCGAGCAGTGCCCCACAATTGTGTTGCGGGTCACAGGGCGATCAGGCAGTGAAATGGATTGGTCGCACTGTTTTCTAATAGCCCATGATTACCATGACATCCATGCAGTTTAATGGCCAGGAACAGAGTTACCTCTGATGCCTACCGTGAGGGGTACTTAAAGGGGTTGTCTCACTACAGGGATCGCTGCTTTCTATGTTAAAGATCTTACAAAAACAAGTCACTTTGCAATATGTGTCCATTAACAGTCTCCTACCTATTCCTAGATATCCCCTCTTGAATGGGCTGCATCAGCTCCTCAGGTCGCTATAGCTACAGACCTGTTCAATCTCTCCTGATAGGCTGCCAGCACTGGTTGCTATAGCTACAGACCTGGCTTCTACTGCAGACTAGTAGAAGCCAGTAAACACGCCCCTGAATTCAAAATGAAACCAAGAAAACAGGACGAATCAAAATAGTGAAACAACCCCTTTAACAAGTGTCTCACTTACGTGTATGACGTGCGAGGCCGCTCCATTCTCACTTATCACGATCATGAGGAGCCATGACGTCACGTGTCTATAATGAAGAATCAAGCCTACCACGCATGAAGCATTAAGTTTTAAAAAGTTTTTGCAGTGTTTTTTTTTCTTTTAGTGCAGTTGTTTTTTTCTTATGTAGCATGCTCCAGGTATGGTGCTCTTTCTATAGATTTATCACAGGTGTGTATATTGAAGGTTTAATCTACTGTTCCTCAATGATGGTGGCTCCTCCTTGCTCCCAATACAGCCTCACTTTTGGTCCAACACTACCTCATAGCTCCCGGTGTGGGATCAGTTCTGGTTGATGCCACTTTGTTAGCAATGTCAAACGGAAGTGATTCTCCATCGGGAGCGATGAGGTGACTTCAGGTTCAGAAATACCACCATACTTAAAGTGGGGAAGTGACGTTGGACTACACCAGTGGTGCCAGGGAATGGTGAGTTAACCCTTAAAATCCACTACCTATCCTAGCCCTAAGTCCAGTTTAGTGTTATCCCTAAGCTTGTAAGGGTTAACTTACCATTCCCATTGATGACAATGTGTTAGTGATGTCAAACGGAAGTGATTCTCCATCAGGAGCGATGAAGTAACATCAGGTCCAGAAATGATACCACACTTAAAGCGGGGAGGTGATGTTGGACTACACCAGTAGTGCCAGGGAATGGTGAGTTAACCCTTAAAATCCACTACATACCCTAGCCCTAAGCCTAGTTTAGGGTTATCCCTAAGCTTGTAAGGGTTAACTTATCATTCTCAGACCCTCCTGATTCCTCCTTACTCCCAATGCAGCCTTCTGGTGTGGTGTCACCTCTACTAACACAAGGCTTTGATCGCTCGGCTTTTTTGCTGGGGGAGGGTGGCACTGGGTACTGCCCATAGGTTAATCAAGTGGTGGAAATCACAAGAGGAAACTGGGGGTTGTAGTAGTAGTAGAGAGAGTTGTTGTTTTATCTGGTTCATTTGAAGTGTGAGGAGGCCAGGATCTGTGTTTCTAAAGGACTCAGGACCAGGTGACTGAGGAGCTGAGTTGGAGACTAGCACCTCTGAGGACTACTAGAAGAAGATTTAGGCAAGAGACTTCAATATGGACTATATTAGAGTGAGGCGCTATTGGACTAAAAATGTATGTGGGAACTTAATTGGAGTGAGGAGCTGAGTTGGAGGCCAGCACCTGTGAAGACTACTAGGAAAAAAGTTAGGGCTAAAGACTGAGCTGTGGACTGTATTGGAGTAAGAAGTATTTGGACTAGAGATTTATGTATGAAACTCATTGGGGTGAGGAGCTGAGGCCCCTTATTCATCAATTGGTACCGGACCGTTATAGTGGGAATGCCGGGTAATACTTATCTGGTTGTATCTTTACCTGGGTATCCCGAATATCATCTGATTATCATAATCAGTTTTGTCCCCTGAGGAACCCTCATTAACAGGAGGGGGAAACGCGTCGGGGTTTTCCATAGTGATGTTATGGTTAATTTAAAGGAGTTGTCTCCCTTCATGGTTTCAGAGAATGCATGAATGAAATACTCTGTCACTTCCTGGTTCAGACTGACTCATTTGCATAAGCTCCCTGCTTGTACAGCTCTGAGCTCTGTGCTTGCTTTCAGATGCTAATTAGATCAGATTAGTTTCTCAAACTACTAACAGGACTTCTTATCTGATCCCCAAAACAAAAGCCCTAATTACAGTTCTGTTTATTTTACATAAATCAAGCTTTTTACTGCTGAGCAGCATGGACACTGAGGGGACCTGTGTGATGAAGTCACTCACTGTTATCTCATTGAACAAACAGCAGGGGGAGATTTGTTTACAGGTTGGTTACTGAGGGAACTGAAATAGCCAGGGAGGTCATAAATTCCCTTGTATCTCCTTAGGGAAAACAGAGGAACAAAGCAATATATTTGGAAAATGTCTTTATTTTGTGTTCCCTACAATTTGAAAGCTATTCTTTGTAGCGAGGCAACCCCTTTAAGGATAGGGCGAACCTTAGGGCTTAGGAATAGCGGAGCCGCCCTTTTTCGGGCGATGTCCCCGCTTTATTTACATTAGTTTCATTAGGGATTGCATAGAAACATCTATTTTGATTGGACATCGTTCTATGAGGATTTTCTCACTCTGGAATACATCTAATCGTGAGTGTATCCATTATTATATATTTGTTTGCCCTTTGGTACGTTTACCTATTCTTTGTTATTGTTGTTTTGGGGTGTAATTTTGGTATTTTAATGCATATCTATTAAAAGGTATATTTTAATTGGGTTATAATTTTGCAGTGGTATTGAGGGCCAGCACCCCTGAAGACTACTAGAAAACGATTTGGGCTAGAGACTGCAGCCTATATGTGAGTGAGGGGCTATTGGACTAGAGATTTATGTATGAAACTCATTGGACTAGAGACTTTTGTGTGGATTTCATTGACCTGAGGAGCTGAGTCGCAGGCAACACCTCTGAGAGATACCAGAAGAAGAAATGCGCTGGGTCTGTTTTAGGGATGTGTAGCGTGTTCCTTCTAAAACAATAAATTTTGTTGGTGCTGTTCCCCCACATTTCCACTCACTCTGTTGATTGCGTGCAAAGCAAATATATATATATATATATATATATATATTTCCTCCGCAGCAGACAAATTAACTCAAAACTGACTCTTTGGGGTTTGTTTATGGTTGTATGCTAATACTGCTGAAAGCACGTATCAAGATATATGGTACGGATATATTAATATACTCTTAGTGGTTTTTATCTAAAGAGCAAAATTATTGTATATGTATGTATCCTGATGTAAAAAATAATGGTAAAAGACGTTCTATTCTGTATCTGCATAAATTGTTTAATAAAAATTATCTGATTTAGAAAAAAAAAAACTGACTCTCTTGTTCCCCCTGTAGGAATCTCCCAGTATGTCAGTGTCTGAGTCATAGAACATTCTGGAAGCATGACTAGGAATATCAGCCGGACGAGGCACTCATCTGTAGACAACGGTAAGTCAATGGGTCAGATGTGGAATACAGGGTGGCTACAGGGACGAGAGCTAATGTGAATACTTTGTCTATAGAGCATTGGTTGTAAGACTGCTTTTATATTGCGTCTTGTAATGTCAGTTGGAGGTATACACTGGGGTTGTCCCTGACGTATGCCTCCGACGTATACCTATGATAGACACTACTCACCATCCCTCTCAGTGAAATAGTGCAGCTCTTTGTGCTACCCCATCCAGCAAACTCCAATTTATGCCAACAGAATGACAGTCAAAATGACACCCTGTTGGCCTCTGTTAAGTAGTTGTGGCCTAAGGATACATTCAGCTGATCTGTCAGGACCTCCCCTGGTGGATATGATAAATGGAGCTGCTAAAGGCAGCATGAACATAGCTTAAGAGTCCATACAGCATTGGATCTTCTCAATAATAACCTGTACTCCCCCTTATTTTTTCTGCAGAATGATACATGGACATGGCTGATGGAATTATACACTAATAAGCAGCGGATTGAAAATGTTATTCCTAAGGTGAGCCTTCCTTTCTTGTTTGATAATTGTTAAAAGCCGTGACGATTTTACACTATGCTGCACCTTTATTTATTTATTTTTTTTTTAAATTGTAAATTTTTATTACATTTTTTACAAACACAAAGCCGTGCAGGGCTACAAAAAGCAGTAAACAAGGTGCATTAGCAATACAACAATAGCACCCGTGTGAAGTATGACACCTTCAAATGCAAATATCATGTGTAAATCACAATCATAAGTTGCTGGCCGCTAACACCGTACTAGTGAGCAAATAAGATAAGTCTGGCAGACGGCCGTTTAGCCAAAGAAATCCAGTAATCAAGAAGATACACTAACAGGACAGAGGGTAGACAAAGGACACGAAACACTAGGGTAGAGAGATCCCCTGTATTAGGTTTGCAATCCAACCACGTCTGAAGGAGAGTCTACAAGTCTTGAAGGGCGCAATAAACATCCCATGGTTTTCATATACAGTCAAAAGGGTCCAATTGACTATGAGACAAGGCAGTGAGGTATTCCATACGCCTAACTTCCCGTAAGCGAAGACAAACATCGTGCTTGGTGGGAATAGAAGTTTGTCTCCAAAATTTTGCAATCAGACATTTGGTGGCTGTCACTACATATAAGAAAAGTCTACTCATCTGACGTCCCAGCGGAGTATAGGGAATATTAAGGAGAAAAGTGTGTGGCGTAAGGGGGACCCTAACCTGTGTAATGTCCAGTACCAAAGACTGGACCTGTCTCCAGAGTGGTTTTATCATTCTGCAGTCCCAAAAGATATGTTGCAGATTCGCCCCTGGATCCCCACATCTCCAGCAACAATCCGGGATGTCAGGCTTAAGTTTATTGCACCTTTATTTTATTGATATACACTAAGGGCTTGTTCACACGACGTTTTCGATCCGTTTTGGATGCGTTTTACGGATCCGTTTTTAACCTGCGAAAACTGGATGCAAACTGCATCCAAAAAGCGGATCCAGAAAACACAACAGCTGATCCTTGTTTGGATGCGTATTGGAGGCGTTTTGCTTGCGTTTTCCGGATCTGTTTTTTGGATCCGTTTTTTCCATGCTTTATTTAAATCAACCTCTCAAACTGCAATTTAAATATAATATAACCTATCAATGACCAAGAAAAAAACCTTTTTTTTTACCTAGCGTCAATCAAGTGTACATACACCTATGATTTTAGAACCCGCCCGCCCCCTATTATTTTTGTTTAAAATCAACCAATCGTTTACAAACCCACCCCATGTAAATGAATTAATAACAATCATTTTTTAAACTAAAATCATTTAAACTAAATATAAAATTTGTATACATATATATATTTTTTAAAATTTAAAAATACATTTATATACATTTATAATATTATAAAACATTTATATTCATATAAATACTATACAAAAGTATTTTATTATATATATACTATTACATTTCATAATATATAATATATATATATATAATAATTTTATACATTTATATATTTTATATACATTTATAAACTAAATATAACCCAAACATAATATTCAAATTTTATATTTAATTTAAATCCGATGCGTTTTTTCGGATGCGTTTTTGGCATCGAAGCGGATCCAAAACGCACCCCAAATGTATGCTGCGCTTTTGGATCCGTTTTCGGGATGCCAAAAGCGCACTCCATTATTTCCTATGGGGAAATTTTTCCCTTGCGTAAAACGCAAGAAGAATTGACATGTCAATTCTTAAAACGGATCCGAAAAGCGGATCGCGAAAAGCGCATCGGCCATCACGCGTGTGAACAGCGATGCGCTTTTGCCATTGAAAGCAATGCTAATCACACTGACAATTGTTAGATCCGTTTTGCGGATCCGGAAAACGGATCCGTAAAACGGATCACAAAAACGTCGTGTGAACAAGCCCTAATAAAGAATTTACTAAATGTTTACATTTCATTTGCTGGACTTTAGCTAAAGCACATTGGAGTAAGAATCAACACATTTGTTAACTTGTTTGCTTCTTTTTATACAGGGAGATTTACTCTAAAGAAGCCCTGAATATTGTTTAATAACCCTTGCTAAGGTGAAGAAATCTGAATGAGACAACGTGCTCCTCAATATATGGAGCTTTCAACAAGGTAGGTTGCCCCCACGTCGGAGATATGAGGTAGGTGCTGGACAGTCATCATGATGTTTAACCTCCGTTTGCGACTTTCATGCACATACCACCATAACTCTTCACACAGACACTCGACTTTTCATCAGGTTGGTGGTGTATGATATTGAGCAATACGACTTCATGGTGCAAACCTATTAGGTCACCAGAGTGATTTTAGGATGAGATATGATGAACTCTTGTTCTATCCTCCCAATGTTTGTGGAGCATAAGATGACAGGCAGCTAAACTCTTTCCCTAGCAATTCATTGACAAAGGAGAGATGTCCGAAGTTCAACTTTTATTGTAAAGGCAATAATACACAAGGCAATGCAGACATGAAAATGTGCATGATATACAAAGCCATACAGTACAGAGATATATGTAGATATATGTGCAGTCATAAACATATGAAGGGTTCATTGCTGTCCTGTCTCCAGCAAACATGGGTCTAACCATAAACATCAGCTAGAGATGTAGAAACACAATAATATGCATCACTTTATAATCTGCAGCCCTAGATGGTAATTTGTACATACCAGCGATGGTACTGTAAGCTTGGATGGAAGAGGATGTCTAAGATGCTTCCACTCGGCATGTGTCCAGAAGAAAATCTCTGCTGAGGAGATGACTATGATGATGTCAGCGGGGTCAAGTGATAGTTATGGTAGCTTTTATGTTAGCTGACTGTGTGCATAAACAGACACTTAATGGAGCTGTTGCCAATGAAATTTTTTGCCAAGTTTTATCAATACAGGTTCTGTATACAGCTTTAAAGCTGGCCAGTCAATAAGGATATAACGCAGTTTTATTTACAATCGTTCAATAATAAATCACGATAAAATTATATTTACATAAATTGATTACAGGAAACAGTGTGACATTGTGTACACTTTTGCATAATAGTTATCTACAAAGGTTAAGTACTTACATCAGTTACAAAGTTACATCATCACATGAAGCTTTTGGCATCATCTCTCCGAAGTTCATCAAACATGAGAAGCAAATGGTGAAGACAGAGAACCCCAGAGAAAAAGCAACACGAGTGAAAGCTTTCTCTTCACACAGGTAATAACACAGATGAGAGCTTTCTCTACACACAGGTAATAACACCGGTGAGAGCTTTCTCTACACACAGGTAATAACAACACCGCTGAGAGCTTTCTCTACACACAGGTAATAACAACACCGCTGAGAGCTTTCTCTACACACAGGTAATAACAACACCGGTGAGAGCTTTCTCTACACACAGGTAATAACAACACCGCTGAGAGCTTTCTCTACACACAGGTAATAACAACACCGGTGAGAGCTTTCTCTACACACAGGTAATAACAACACCAGTGAAAGCTTTCTCTACACACAGGTAATAACAACACCGGTGAGAGCTTTCTCTACACACAGGTAATAACACCGGTGAGAGCTTTCTCTACACACAGGTAATAACAACACCGGTGAGAGCTTTCTCTTCCCACAGGTAATAACAACAACGGTAAGAGCTTTCTCTACACACAGGTAATAACACTGGTGAGAGCTTTCTCTACACACAGGTAATAACACCGCTGAGAGCTTTCTCTACACACAGGTAATAACAACACCGGTGAGAGCTTTCTCTACACACAGGTAATAACAACACAGGTGAGAGCTTTCTCTACACACAGGTAATAACACTGGTGAGAGCTTTCTCTACACACAGGTAATAACACAGATGAGAGCTTTCTCTACACACAGGTAATAACACCGGTGAGAGCTATCTTTACACACGAGTAATAACAACACTGGAGTGGAAGCGTCCTTTACACACAGGTCCAAGCTTATGGTTTCACCCACAGCTTCATGACTTTATATATTTTACTAAAACAAAATGGCGAAAACGCCTAAAATACGCAAGTATTGTTACCTAGGTGGCCAGCCTCAAAGTTTGAAACAAGGCAAACACACACCTCTCAGACAAGATGATAACAAGCCAAAACATACATTAAATGAAGATAAGCTTGTGTAATAAATCAGCTTTTATAATCACAGTTTAACATGTAAAAGGAGATATCTCCAAAACAAACATTAAATGAAGATAAGCGTGTGTAATCTCAGCCTAATATACAAAAGAATGTTAACAGAAGTGTGTGCTTTGCTCCAGAGGAAGGATGTCAATATGACTTTTGGATTTTGCAACAGAATAAATGCAAGTATAATGTAATATAAAATGAAGATGATTCACTATACTATGCCGCAAATAGTCATTCATTCTACTAGTACTACATTAAAACAGAAACAAAATATGCAAATATAAGAAATACAGCCAAAGGTATTACAACCCTCAAAGTGTGTTATTCAGAAGATGGTACAGAAAGGGCAAACAATGGCATCATTGACCTTTTGCAAGCGTCCAAAATGTGCGGACACATCAGTATCTTGACCCCTTCTCATGGCACAAGCTGTCCATAAAAGTTGCGGGACACAATCAGTGGTGTGCGACATCGTCTGTAGCAGTCGTCTATGAAAGCTCTGAGATGCCGAGTTCTGGAGGTCAGCAGGTCTGAATATCATGCCACATATCATGTCACCGCTGTTCAGGAGCTCAAAGCAAGTGAAATGGAGTCTGATACCGTCACTGGTTCCAGAGGTCTGTGAAGGAAAACATTCCCCCAATATGCTGCCGATATATTCAGTACCATGGAGTGCAGCGTTTAAATATCTGGCAGAAAACAGAGATCACGTCCAGCATTGCATGTAATGCATCAATGACACGGACAGCAAGGGACGGAGCAGATTATTTTGGTTCAGATTGCTTCATCCTAACGGAAGATCTACAAGTGTGGCCAGACCAGTGAGTGAGGAGGTGACGTTGGATCGAAAGTGAGGCTGCATCGGGAGTGCCAGGAGTGGTAACTCAACTTTTAAGATCCAGTTGATTACTAGCAAACATAGCTTGAACTTTAGTCTAAACTCTATGCTTGAGTGATGCTTAAAGGGTTGTATCATTACATTAAATGGTCTTCAGAATAAGGGGACAGTGAAAACAAGCAACTTTGCAATTGGATGTCATTTGCAGAGCTGTCTTGTTTTCACTGTCCCCTTATTCTCGTTTTGTGTAAACACTGTTCCCCAGTGCCGGTCGGATTCATCCTTCTTTCATTTCATTGGCTGACGGCTCTACTAATTTACATTCTGTCTGACCCCCCGGTCGTATTCATGGGAGCGCGCAATCCTGCCTCTCTCACTCAGAACAAGGGGCCGGCAACATTTCACTCTGCACAGTCAGGAGCTGCACAGTAACACTGCAGCTGCTTCTACAGTCAGAAAACAGCAGAATTGTGCTCAGTGCCAAATGCTCCTGCGTGTAAACATAGAAAGGAGATAGATCTGTGCTGCTCTGGATGAGTTCATAGAAGACTGGATTCAACTGTAACAAACCTCCAGCTCTGCAAGGAGAAAATATCAGTGCTCTGAGTTCATAGAACACTGTGTGTAGACTGAATGCAGGGCGGTGGTATGTAAACAAACAGCTCTTAGAAAAAGAGTGACATGTGGACTCGGACAGAGAGTGGGGGGAGCACACTGATTCGGGAGCGAGCATGAACAATGATGTCACCCCCCTTCAGTTAAGAAACACCCAGCTGGAAGGGGAAGAAACGCCCTTGGATTTCAGAGCTGAGAAACTGAAAATACAAATGAAACACTCAAACTGATTAAGCAATACATCCCAGAGATTTGAGAACCGCGTTCCCTTTGGAAGGAAGGGATATATGTTAAAGTTCGTTATATCTACCATGGTTGGTTTAACGGTTGTTATATGGGTGGGATTATTTTGAGAGCAGGACCTATTGCTTATGAACATTACAATCAAGGGCTTTGTAAAAGTTTACTCCAGCGGTTGGATATATTGCATAACTGTTATTATGGCGTCTGTTATTAACGTTGTGGCATGGAACGTAGGAGGGCTTGGGGACTCCAGTAAGCGATATGCTGTTAACTCCTGGTTGCAGAAGGTTCACCCAGCAATAGTCTGTCTGTCCGAAACCCACCTGACTAAAGACAAACTCCACTGGCTGCAAAGAGCATGGGTTGGGGCAGCATACCACTCGGTGCACTCCTCGCATTCTAGAGGGGTAAGTGTGCTGATTCATAGAGCCATTCCATTTACATGTATTGATTCAAAAACTGACTCAGATGCTAGATATGTTTATCTTCATTGCAAACTCTACTTAACCTCAGTTATTATAGTAGCAATATATATACCTCCTCCATACTCGAGCGAAATTCTTAAAAAAATTCTAACTCTGTTGGAATCATCCCCAGGGGTCCAAGTGTTAATCTTGGGTGATTTTAATAAATATTTGCTTCTATACTGGGACAAATTTCATGTGGGGGATATTGACTCCTATGCCCAGCCTACTTCCCTTGCAAAACTGTTGATGGAGGTAGGTCTATGTGATATTTGGAGACTAAGACACCCTACGAAAAAGCAGTTCTCATGTTATTCAGCCACGCATCATTCACTCTCAAGAATAGACCTCGCTGTGGCCTCAGACTCAATGCTCCCATATGACAAATCAGTTGAATATTCAACTCGCTGTATTTCTGATCACTCACCCTTTACAATGTGCTTGGACTGTGGCCTGGAGCGGTCTGGGGTCAGGCAGGGATGGCGCCTAAATCTCTTCTGGGTGCAATTGATAGGGGGCTCGATGGTAGCAGAAATTAAGGAGTTATTTGCTAATAATGAGGGAACTGCTTCAGTGGCATGTGTGTGGGATACCATGAAAGCATTTGTAAGAGGGATTTATATTAGAGAGATTAGTAAAAGAAAAACTGTAACACGGAGCTTCACCCAATTCTTGCAGCTCTTTAAGGATGCCGTTTCCTGTTCTCCGCGCCCAGTTGTTGGTGTCCATATCATTGCGTTGTTTGTGCATTAACTTCACAAGCCATCACCTGTTCTATTTATCACCTGCATGACATTTGTCAGCCGACTTTGTTCCAGGCGTGTCTGCCAGTCCTGCCACTCTCGTTCCAGCCTGCTCTGTGTCGTCCTCTTCGGCTGTCACCGCCAGTGTCTACGTCGGGTGTAGCGACCTGGGGGTTACCCTGCACCAAAGTCCTTCCCGCTTTGTGGCGGGGGCCGGTGAAGACAAGAGGCCCCTTAGACTCCGCTCCTCGGCGTAGACTTTGTCAACGCTGCGTGGTGACCAGTGGATCCACCATCCTCTCCTCTGAGAAGTGTGACAATAGTAACATCATTCAAATATTTAGTAAATAATGATTTCCCGCCCACAAGATTATATTGCCCACAATGTGCTCCCCTTACTAAACAGATTGACTAATAAGATAAATGCGTGGTGTAAAGAAATCTAATTAAAATGATTGCTATGCCACAGATTCTCTACATTTTGCATAACTCCCCAATGTGGGTCCCTTTAAATATCTTTAATAAAATACACCGACTCTTCAGAGAGTTACTTTGGAAAAGGGGGCATGCCAGGATTGGATTGAATTATGTGCAAAGAGAAAAGGATAGAGGAGGACTTGCTATCCCGAACGCTTGGCTCTACTTTATAGCCTCACAGTGGCAGCATTTTGCAGGGTGGGATGCCAGGGATAGGATGGGTCCAGTGGGCAAGTTGCTAGCAACTGGAGGCTCATGGCTGCATTTGAGTTCTATGCTGGATGCTGAGACAGCAGAATTGAATTCGTCAGATCTTCCTACTCTGAAATTAATGTATAATGTGTGGGATAGAGGCAAGGATCTTTTGGGGTATACCCCATTTACCAAATATACCCCGCTATGGTTCAATCGCAAGCTTCCAGAAATGTGTAAATTGACTGACTTTAACAGATGGAATGCAGTTGGTATTGTCTTGTCATCCTAAATTTTAGATGGTTCAGAAATGTTGAGATTTACTCGGCTGCAGGAAAATTTTATCTTACCGCGCCAAGTCTTTTACCAATATTTGCAGTTGAGGCATGCGGTTCAGAGTCCAGCTTCTCAAGTGGATCTGTCCATCAAATCTGCTCCCCTAATAAATGTAGTTTGTGGAGCACAGCCCACGAAGGGATTAATTTCGAGAGCGTATAAGCACTTAGCGGAGGAGTATATTTATAATCAACAGCTTCCAATTAAAGTGAAATGGGAGACTGATGTTGGCCCCATTAGTACAGAACAATGGGATAGTGTTTTGAGCCTTGCGAGATTGATGTCATTAAGTGAGGCAAAAAGATATTCACAGCTTATGTTGTTGCATAGAGCTTATCAAACCCCATTCCAGCTATTCAAATATGGGGTATTAGGTCAGACTCCAGTTGCCCACAATGTGAACTGGAAGAGGCCCAGCTTTTGCACGAGATATGGGAGTGCAGGGAATTGGGCAACTTCTGGAAAGAGGTTATCCAGTTAATTAGCAAAGTTCATAAAATTGATATCCCCTAGACTCACTGCACTGTGTACTGTGGCTATATAGAAGATATAGTATTTGATGTGTAACAAAGAATTAGCATTTCCCGAATGTTATATATGGCCAGAAAGTTAATTGCTTTTAGATGGATCCAGTCTTCGCCGCCGACCATAACCGAATACGTAAACAAATTAAATAATGTCATCAGATTGGACAGGGGGGGTCTACTTAAAAAGAAACACTCTGAGAAAATATGAAGGTATATGGAGCCCTTGGCTCAATTCCCCAGGTTTGTCTTCTCCTTCCTTATTGCTACATAATTCAGGAATGGCGTGAGGAATGGGAGCATTGTCCATTCCTATTACTACCCTGTTTCCCCGAAAATAAGACCGTGTCTTACATCAATTTTTGCTCCTAAAGATGAGCTAAGACTTATTTTTAGGGGATGTCTTATTTCTCCATGAACAAAAATTCACATTTATTGTTGGACAAAACATCAACGTATTAATATACTGTAGTGATTTCATCACAAACATCAGCATAAGCAGCCAAACTCCGAATTGCCTCAAAAAAATGCACTATGTCTTATTTTTGGGGAAACGGTATTAGTTGAACAAAAGGAGTAGACACTCTTGGCAAAGTGACTTCTGTTTTGATTACAAGTTGCTAAAAAAAAATGATGGGTACTGCTCTTGGTTTGGTGGGTATGGGTGGGATGGTTGGGATTTGTTTATGGTTGTATGCTAATACTGCTGAAAGCATGAATCAAGATATATGGTACGGACATTCATAAACTCTTAGCGTTTTTTTTATCTAAAAAGTAAAATGATTGTATATGTATGTATCCTGATGTAACAAATAATGGTAAGAGACTTTCTATTCTGTATCTGCATAAATTGTTTATTAAAAATTATCTGATGAAAAAAAAAAAACTTTTAAAATCCATTTAACACCCTAAACCCAGCATAGTGCTAGGAACAGTCTTCGAGCTAGCGAAAATTTTTCTTTCACAAATTTCCTGCGAACAAGTTTTGAACCGAGCAAGGCCCGATTACAGCAACACTATTGGCCTGCTAGATATTACTTGTACAACATACAAATTTGCACAAAACTGTCTCTAGTGCCGCCGCTTGGTAACTGCCAGTTTGTCAATGTCCCACCTATAAAAGATCCTGGAAACATGACTAGGAATATCAGCTGAACCATGCACCCATCTGTAGACAGCTGAAAGTCAGATGAGGATTTACAGGGTTGCACTAGAAAGAAGAGGAGAGCTAACTTGAATACTTTTTCCCATAGAGCATTGCTTGTAAGGCTACTTTGACACTGTGCCTCGTCATGTTAGTTAGAGCTATACGTTGGAGTATTCCCTGACATGTCGCTATGACACATACATGTGATGAATGACACATTCAGCTCAGTGGAATAGCTCAGCTCTCTGCGCTATCCTATCCAGCAAACTCTAATGGATATCACCTGAACGGAGGTCAAATTCTTTCATGTAATGGGGAGATAAGGATGCGTTTAACATATCTGCCAGGACCTTTCTTGTTGGATATGATAAACAGAGTCCATACACCATTGGATCTCTCCAATGAGAATCAACCCCACCCCATTTCCTTATTATGTATAATGGCCATATGCACTAATAGGCAGCGGATCCACTCTATTGGTCTCACAGTGGCTCCAATGTTAAGAATCTCATTTGAAGTCTCGATCAAGTTATTCTTAGGGTATGACACGGCATAATTTTGGCATGCATTTCGCCGTGTATTTGCGCTATAATACGGGCGAGATGCGTGCAGAAATTACCTTAATCCATAGTTCTCTATGAGAACTATGGATTACGCCTCCTCTCCCTGCTCGTTCAATACGATCATATTGTACACGCGGGGAGATAAGTGACTTGTCAATTATTCGCGCTGCGGGAGTACACACGTATTAGCGCGAGCTCCCGAAAGACACAATGTAGTGCACCGCTGTACAACATGCGAACATACCCTTCAGATCTTCCTTTCTCTTCTTTGAACAAAAATCAGTTTTAATGATCTGTTGCCCCTCCTTGTTTCCTCAGCCTTTATTCCATTGATCTGCACGGATTAGGATTGTATCTCAAACATTTAATGGGGAATTTACTAAAGATTGACATTTCATTTGCTGGACCTTAGCTCAAGTACATTAGAATAAAATGCTACCAATTTGTTAGCCTGTTTGTGTTTGGCAAAAACTGAAGTCTCCACCAGCTACATGCCAAATTACAGGTGTAAATTATCGTAACTGTGGCAGGCATTTGCGGCTGCACCTTCTTTGAAGAGCCCGTCCTAATTTTTTTTGTTTGGGAAAAAAGTGTCGCCAGTGGAGCTAAAATGTCTAAAGTATCCTGTTTTTGCACAAAAATTTTAAACTTTTGTGTTGCCCCTTAAGTTATTAAAAAAAAAAAAAAAAAAACACAATTTAATATGCAGTAAATTTATTGATTGAAGGTTTGATTAATAGACCTGAGAGAAAATTTGCCAGCAATCATAGTTAAAGAACTGGAGAAATCTGTAAAGAGATGACTGAGACGTTTCAGAAAATCAGAAGAATCTGCACAGAATCCATTCCTTCTATGTCAGATCCATCAGCGTTGGGAGCTCGAGTCCCTGTGGAGAATAGAAGAGCAGATGTTGGACTATTTAGATCAGGCATCCTCAAACTGCGGCCCTCCAGCTTTTGGGAAGCTACACCTCCAATCATGCATTTATATAATTTATAAGAGTGGGAATGATGGGAGTTGTCGTTTCCCAACAGCTGAAGGGCCGCAGTTTGAGGATACCTGATTTAGATGATATGGTGTCAGGGATTCATATACTGAGCGTACAAATATTCCCGTTATCCTAACCCGTGGCTTTCAGCAATGTGCACGTTAAATACATAGGGCCACATGTATGGAAACTGTTTAGGTCTGAAAAAATGAAAGGGGCTCTCTGATTGGTTGCTATGGGCAACAACGAAAGTCCTAGACCAAGACCGTTTTCATACATGTGGCCCCTACTGTTCCGAGAACACGGCCACTTTTTTTCCATACATAATACATGCCGAATACTTCAGCACTAGGCCACTCACATCATCCAAGTCCTCAGTACCTTCAAATGTCCACAGCTCTTTACAAATCAATTCTTGAAGGCCCCTGTGACCCTGAGAGATTCCCCAATATATTCCCCCTGATAGATGCCACCCATAGGTTGTTCTTGCAATAAAGGTAACCCAGCCCAATGGAGAAACAACAAGATGAATGGGAGTCAGGAGCTGATTATACGCCAAGTGGAAAGAGCCCAACATGGGGTTTATCATCTGGGATGCTAGGATGTGGTAATGATAACCACTGGGAGGAGATGACTGCCGACCAGCCGTGTCTATGCTTCACTGCTGGCCGCACGGTCACCAACCAGCTTTCAGCTGAAGAAGTCACAGCATGTTGGGGCAGAACTTTACATTTTTTGACGTTTTTGAACTTTAATTTAGAGCTCATTAGCTATAATCGTATCACAGAATATTTCCGAAAACATTTTTTAACTTTGTTTAAATGTAATACATATATATTAGGAGCTAAACTGCAGCATTTTTTTTTACACTTACCAAAGCTGTATTAGGTTTTATTTAAAGAATTCATCCTTTAATTAGATCATCCACAACATTTGTCTGTCAAGGAACGAAATATTTTAATTAGATCTAAGAGATACAAAAAGTCTTGGTTTTATAGAATTATATGCTGTAGTAATCATTATCTAATGAAAAGCTAAGACTCTGTCTCCTAACCTGTGTTGCAATTTAAAAACCTTTTAGATATGAACCTTTCCATTCTATGCAAGTGGCAGAAGGTAGTAAGGACGGTATAGTATGAGGACAGGTCTCTCCTGTTTAAGAACAGTATAGTATGAGGACAGGTCTCTCCTGTGTAAGGACAGTATAGTATGAGGACATGTCTGCTCTCCTATGTAACGGCAGTATAGTATGAGGACAGGTCTGCTCTCCTATGTAACGGCAGTATAGTATGAGGAAAGGTCGGCTGTCCTCTGTAAGGACAGTATAGTATGAGGACAGCTCTTTCCTGTGTAAGGACAGTATAGTATGAGGACAGGTCTGCTCTCCTATGTATGGACAGTATAGTATGTGGACAGGTCCGCTCTCCTTTGTATTGACAGTATAGTATCGAGGACTGGTTCTCTATGTATGGAAGTATAGTTTGAGGACAGGTCTCTCTGTGTAAGGACAGTCATAGTATGAGGTCAGGTCTGCTTGTTTGTAAGGACTGTATAGTATGAGACAGCTCTTTACTGTGTAGGTAAGTTTAGTATGAGGAAAGGGTCTGTACAAGTAAGGTACCGTATGTATGAGGGACAGTCTCTTCCTATGTAAGGATAGTATGGTATGAGGACAGGTCTTCCTATGTAAGGCCAGAATATTGTAATGAGGACATGTCTATCCTATTTAAGGACAGTATAGTATGAGGATAGGTCTATATGTAAGGACAGTTTAGTATGGAGGACCAGGTCTCTTCCTAATATAAGGACAGAATAGTATGTGGACAGATCTCATACACTATGTAAGGACAGTTAGTATGAGGAAACACAGTCTTCTATGTATGGGACAGCTTTAGTTTGAGGGGACAGGTCTCCTCCTATGTAACGGACAGTATAGCTATTGAGGGAAACCGGTGCTCTACTATGTAAGGGTCAGTATAGTATGAGGACAGGTTCCTATCCTATGTGAAGGACAGTATAGTATGAGGAAAGGTATCCTATGTGTAGTACAAGTTCAGTATGAGGACAGGTCTCTATGATGTAAGGACAGTATAGTATGAGAACAGGTCCACTCTCCTATGTAACGACAGTATAGTATGAGAACAGTTCGCTCTACTATGTAACGTCAGTATAGTATGGGGGACTGGTCTCTCCTATATAAGCGAGTGTATAGTATTGAGGGACAGGTCTCTCCTATGTAGGACAGTATAGTATGAGGACAGTCTCTCCTATGTAAGGACAGTATGTATGAGGGGACAGGTCTGCTCTCCTATGTAACGGCTGCTATAGTATGAGGAAAAGGTCGTCTGTCCTATGTAAGGACGTATTGTATGAGGACAGCTATTTCCTGGTGTAAGGACAAGGTATAGGTATGAGGAAAGGTCTGCTCTCCTATGTAAGGACCAGCTATAGTATGTGGACAGGTCTGCTCGCCTATGTAAGGTATAGTATGTATGAAGGACATGGTCTGCTCTCCTATTAAGGACTGTATAGTATGATGGACAGGTCTGCTGTCCTATGATGGACAGTATAGTATTGGCCAGGTCTTCCTATTTAAGAACAGTATAGCTATGAGGACGGGTCTTTCTATTTAAGGACAGTATAGAAAACCCCCCCCCCCCCCCCAATTTAATTATGAGAGGTCGGGTCACTTTCCCTATGTAAGGGACGTATAGTATGAGGACGGGGTCTTTCCTATGTAGAGGGGACAGACTATTATAGTATGAGGAAAGGTATTTCCTATGTAAGGAACAGTCATAGTCATGAGGAAGGTCTCCTATGTAAGGACAGTATAGTTTGAGGACAGGTCTACCTATTTAAGGACAGTATAGTATGAGGACAGGTCTCCTATGTAACGGACAGTATAGTTTGAGGGACAGGTCCTCTCCTATGTTATGGACAGTATGTATGAGGACAGGTCCTGACTCTCTAATGTATGGACAGTATAGTGAGAGGACAGGTCAGCTTCCTATAGTATGGACACGTATAGTATGTGGACAGGTCTGCTCTCACTATGTATGGACAGTATTGTATGAGGACAGGTCTTTCATATGTAAGGAACAGTATTAGTATGAGGACAGGTTCTCTTCCTATGTAAGGACTGGTAATAGTTATGAGGACAGATCTTCCTATGGTATGGACAGATATTAGTATCGTGGACTAGGGTCTCTTCCCATATGTATGGACAGTATAGTATTTGGGACAAGCTTCTGTCTTGTAAGGGGGACAGTATACGTATGAGGACAGGTCTTTCCATATTGTAAGGACCAGTATAGTATGAGGACAGGTCGGCTCTCGTGTGTAAGGACAGTATAGTATGAAGGACAGGTCTCTATATAAGGACGATAGGTCAATGAGCTAAGGTCTCTATATGTAAGGACAGTATAGTATGAGGACAGTTTCTCCTTAGGAAGGACGGAGTATAGTTTTGAGGACAGGTCTCATATGTAAGGACAGCTTAGTTTGAGGACTGCCTATTTCTGGTTGTAAGGACAGTTTATATGAGGACAGGTTCTGCTCTCCTTATGTAGGACAGTATAGTATGTGGACAGGTCTGCTTCTCAATTTGTATGCGACAGTATAGTATGAGGACAGGTCTCTCTTTGTATGGGAAAGTATTAGTATGAGGATAGATCTCTCCTATGTATGGAACAGTATAGTATGAGGACAGCTAGTTTTCTTGTGTAAGGACCCAGTATTGTATGAGGACAGGTCTTCCTCCTATGTAAGGGCAGTTTGTATGAGGACAGGTATGATCTACGTGTGTAAGGGACAGTATAGTAATGAAGACAGGGACTCCTCGCTAAGTAGACAGTTATAGTATGAGGAAAGGTCTTCATTATAAGGACAGATATAGTTGAGTAAAGGTATTAATATGTCAGGGACAATATGTGTTGAAGGGGGACAGGTCTCTACTATGTAAGGACAGTATAGTAATGAGGACAGTTCCTATGTAAGGACAGTATCAGTTTGAGGATAGGTCTCCTATGTAGGACAGTATTAGTATGAGGACAGGTCTCTCTATGTAAGGACAGATATAGTATCGAGGACAGGTTCTTTCTATGTAAGGACTAGTTATAGTATGAGGACAGGTTTCTCTATGTAAGGACAGTATACGTATGAGGACAAGTACTTCCTATGTAGGACAATATAGTATGAGGGTAAGGTATCTCCTATGTAAGGACAAGTATGAGGTCAGATACAGGTCTCTCCTATTGGAAGGACCTAATATTGTATGAAGGACAGGTTCTCTCCTATTGTAAAGGACAGTATTGTAGAAAAGACATGTATCCTATTATTAGGGACAGTACATAGTATGAGGATAGGGTCTCCTATGTTAGTACAGTATTGTATGAGGACAGGGTCTCTCCTATGTAAAGGAAAGTTTTAGTATACGAGGGAAGGTCTCTTCCTCTGTAAGGGACAGTATAGTATGAGGACAAGTATCTTCCTTATGTAAGACAGTATAGATTGAGGACAGGTCTTCCTCATGTAAGGACAGATAGTATGAGGACCGGTCTCTCCTATGTAGGACATATAGTATGAGGACAGGTCTCTATGATGTAAGGGACATGTATAGTTTGAGGACGGTCTCTCCTATGTAGGACAGTATAGTATTAGGACAGGGTCTCTCCTATGTAAGGACAGCTATAGTATTCGGAACAGGTCCACTTCCTATGTAACGGACAGTATAGTATGAGGACAGGTCCACTCTCCTATGGAAGGACAGTCATAATATGGAGGAAAGGTGCTCTCCTATGTCAAGGACAGTATAGTATGGAAGAAAAGGTTTGCATTCCTATGTAAGGTCAGATATTGTATGAGGGACTGGTCTCTGCCTATGTAAGGACCCGATTTCGTATGAGGAACAGGTCTCTCCTATGTATGGACAGTGTAGTTTGAGGATAGGTTATCATATGTATGGGACAGTATAGTTGAGGACAGGTCTCTCCTATGTATTGGACAGTATAGTATAGAGGATAGGTCTCTCCTAATGTACTGCGACAGTAATTGTAGAGGACAGCTCTTTCCTGGAGTAAGAACAGTATAGTATGAGTATGGGTCTTTCCTATTTAAGGCAAGTATTAGTATGAGCGAGGAGTCTTCCTTGTAAGGACTGTATAGTATGGAGAGGGTCTTTCCTTTGTAAGGACAGTATAGTATGAGGACGGGTCTTTCCTATGTAAGGACAGTATAGTATGAGGACGGGTCTTTCCTATGTAAGGACAGTATAGTATGAGGACGGGTCTTTCCTATGTAAGGACAGTATAGTATGAGGACAGGTCTGCTCTCCTATGTATGGACTGTATGTATGAGGAAACAGGTCTCTGCATCTCACTATGTAAGGACAGTTATAGTATGAGGACAGGTCTGCTCTCCTATGTATGGACAGTATAGTATGAGGCGACAGGTCCTCTCCCTATGTATGGGACAGTATAGATGAGGATAGGTCTCTCATATTGTATGGACAGTTTAGTATGAGACAGCTCTTTCCTGGTGTAAGAACAGTTTATAGTCATGAGGGAGGGTCTTTCTCAATATTTAAGGACAGTATAGTATGAGGACGGGTCTTTTCTATGTATAAGGACAGTATAGGATGAGGGACGGTCTTTCCCGATGTAAGGACAGTATAGTATGAGGACCGGGTCTTTCCTATGTAAGGACACAGTTATAGTATGAGGTCGGGTCTTTTCCTACGTTAAGGACAGGTAAAGTATGAGTGGCAGGTCTCTATGCAAGGGACATATATTGTATGAGGACAGGTCTCTCCTATGTATCGGTTAGTATTTAGTGATGAGGAAATGTCTGCTCTCCTTTGTATTGGGACAAGTTTAGTATCGAGGACAGGTGTGCTCTCCTAAAAAAAAAAAAAAAAAAAAAAAAAAAAATGTATGGACAGTTTAGTAATGAGGACAGTCTTTCTTGTGTAAGCGACAGTATATAGTATGAGGACAGGGTCTTTCTATGTAAGGCAGTTAGAATGAGGAAGATCCGCTCTCCTATTGTAAGGGACAGTATAGTTTGAGGACAGGTTCTCCTATGTAAGGACAAAGTATAGTATGAGGACAGGTCTATCCTATATAAGGACAGAATGGTATGGGGAGAGGTCTATCCTATATAAGGAAAGTATAGTATGAGGACAGGTCTTTCTCTATGTATGGACCAATATTGTATGAGGACAGTGTCTCATATGAGTAAGGGACAGTATAGTATGGTGGACAGGTCTCTCCCATATGTAAGGTACGGATAGTATTAGAACCAGGTCTCTCCTATGTAAGTACAGTATAGGTTTGAGACAGGTCAGAACAGTCCATCTCTATGTAACTGACAGTATCAGTATGAGAACAGGTCCGCTCTCCGATGTAACGACAGTATAGTATGACGAGTAAGGTCCACTCTCCTATGTAAGGACAGTTTAGTTATGCGAAGACAGGTTTGCATTCCTATGTATGGACAGCTATAGTATGAGGAATGGTCTCTGCTATGTAGGACAGTATAGTATGAAGGACAGGTCTCTCCTATGTAAGGACAGTTATGATAGTATGAGGGACTGGTCTATACTATGTATGGTCAGTATAGTATTGAGGACAGGTTTTACTATGTAAGGGACTGTATTAGATGAGGACTGGTCATCTGCTATGTAAGGACAGTATAGTTGAGAGACAGGTGTGTTTTCCTATGGTATGGACAGTATAGTATGAGGGCAGGTATTTCCTATGTAAGGCTGTATAGTTTTGAGGGAAAATGGTCTCTCTATGTAAGGACTGTATAGTTTGGGACAGTCTCTCCTATGTAAGGAAAGTATCAGTATGAGGACAAGGTCTCTAATTGTAAGGTCCTGTATTAGTATGTAGGAAGGGTCTCTCCTCATGTATGGACCGTATAGTATATGGATAGGTCTTTCCTATGTATGGACAGTATAGTATGAGGACATCTCTTCCTGTGTAAGAACAGTATTAGTATGAGGACAGGTCTTTCCCTTTTAAGGACAGATTATAGTATCGAGGAAGGGGGTCTTTCCTATGTAAGGACAGTATGTATGAGACGGGTCTTTCTGTAGGACAGTATAGTATGAGGTCGGGTGCTTTCCTATGTAAGGACAGTATACGTATGAGGGACGGGTCTTTCTATGTAAGGATAGTATAGTATGAGGACCAGTCTACTCCTATGTATGGATAGTATAGTACTGAGGACAGGTCCGCTTCTCCTTATGTAAGGAAGTATAGTAAGAGGACTGGTTATGCACTCTCTATGTAAGTGACAGTATAGTATGAGGACAGGTATGCTTCTCTATGTTATGGACAGTTATAGTATGAGGGACAGGTCTCTGCTCAGTATGGAACGTACTAGTATGAGGATAGGTCTATCATCTGTAGGGCAGTATGTATGAGGGACAAGGTCTCTCCTAATGTATGGACAGTATAGTATGAGGACAGCTCTTTCCTGTTGTAAGAACAGTACATTATGAGGAAAGGTCTCTCCTATGTAAGAGGACAGTATTGTATGTGGACGATATTCTCATTTGTATGGACAGTATAGTATGAGGATATGGTCCTCAACATGTATGGACTGATATAGTATTGAGGACAGATTTTCCTGTTGTAAGAAAAATCAGTATGTTATGAGACGGGGTCTTTCCTATTTAAGGCAGTATAGTATGAGGACGTGTATTTCCTATGTAAGGACAGTATAGTATGGTGGACGGGTCTTTTCCTATGTAAGGACTGTATAGTATGGTTATCCACAACAAAGAAACAGAAAACAGCTCACCTTTTAGCTATTCAACGATATACAGTCCACCGGTTTGATGCAAGCATGGAGTTGTCAGCACGGACTCCAGGGCGCTACCACCGTAAATTGTAAAGTAAAAGAAGGATGACCCAGCTTGGACTACTCTCTCCAAATCAGACACTTGGCAGCCAAGCTTCTTAAAAGCAAGATTCTTCTTTATTGAAAAGTTAGATAATAAAAGGTGCATGCAAGCAAAAAAATCCTTATGATGACCAAAGAGAGACACAACAGAGCAAGCTAGTCCTGCAGGTTGGTGTGGACCGAAGCGTTTCGGGTCCACATGACCCTTATCATGGTACAGCTGATGCATAAGGCAATTGCTTAAATAGACTGCTTGTTACAAAAATCACATGTGCAAAAATTTAAAAAATACAAAATAATAGACATAGTAAACAAGTATCTTAAATATAAACAAGGATAAAGATGCAAATTAAAAAGCTAATTGATATTGAAAGAAGAAAAAAAAAAAAAAAGGATGGAAACGAGGAAAAAAAAAAAAATTTTATTTTTAGGAGCCTGGGACGGAAAAGTATCTCTTTAATATAGATAGCCTTTTGTAGATAGTATTCAAATGGTACACAAGTTACTTTGACGGAATTGGTCCTTATTAGGAACGGTAGCCATGACTCCGGTCCAGTATTTCTGTACAGTATCTTAATGACAATAATATGGGTTTGATCTTTACTTTTTTTTCGACGCAACATACATTGGAGACCATTAAATTATTTGGATGTACTTTAACAAGATCAAGAAACAAAATAATAGTGAAACCTTTCACTTAAGCCATGTTACAGAACCCATTTTAAAGCTGACTCTTGTCATCCCTCACATGTTGTAAATAATATCCCTGTAGGTGTGCCATCATAAGGATGAAACGAAATAGTACTACCATGTGATATATAAATTACAAGGCAACATATAGTCTGTAGGAAGTTTAACGGAGGAAAGAGGATACTCATCAGACAATATAAATCATGCCACTATGTGGGTCAAATGAAATTGATAGGTCAACAAACTATTTGAAAAAACATAGGAATCCAAGATCATTTGATAAATATTATCACTTTCAAAAACTAATTATAGGCAAAAAATTTAACAAAAATCGTGAACATCATCAAAACCCACAATTACCTATTCTGTTAGTTAATCCATTTTAATCAAAGGATATTTAAAAAAAGTCAGATTTATTTCACGCAAAGCCCGAGTTTAGGTTCCCGTTATCTCCCCAGTTTTTTTCTCATATAATTCCCACTCTGTCCCACCACCTGCATCAGCACATATAGGTTTTTATGGTTTTGTGGACATAAAAATCTGCACAATGTGCAATACTATGCAGATAAAGAACATCATTGACTTCAATATAGGCAGAACAATAAACTTTTCAGATCAAAAAACCTATATTTAATTGCAACACCAAATAGTTGCGTTGTTACCTTGTCATTTTGTAAAATTTGCAAAGGTACAGTATGTTGGGTGATACTACGGGTCATCTGAAATTTCGCATCCGTTGGCATTTAACGGACATCTTACAATCTGATCTGTTTAAATGCCTCTGCTGTTTCAAAGCATTTTGCCTGATGACTTGGCTGGGACTTACGCTCTTTATCCGTATAGGTTAGAACAGAGTTATAGTTTCGCCATCGAGGAGGAGACACAGTGAGAAGCTTTTAGCGAGAGAGGCGGGGTGGATTTTCCCCCTTGAAACAAGAGTCCCGTTAGGTCTTAATCGAGACAGGACATACAATATCACTAATTAGGTTGTCTGCAGGTTTTTCTTCCCTTTTTTTTTTTTTTTTTCTTTTTTTTTCTCTTTTCCTTTCCTTTTTTTTTTGTTTTTTTTTTCTCTTTTCCTTTCCTTTTTTTTTTTTTTTCTTCTTTCTTTATCTATTAGCTTTTTATTTGCATTTGCATCTTTTCCTTGTTTATATGTTTATACTTTTTTTATATGTCTAGTATTAGTATTTTTTTAAATTTTTGCACTTGTGAGTTTTGTAACCAGCAGGTCTATTTAAGCAATTGCATTATGCATCAGCTGTACCATGAGTAAGGGTCATGTGACCCCAAACGCGTCGGTCAACCAACCTGCAGGACTTAGCTTGCTCTGTGTGTTTTCTCGTTTGGGGCGTCCATATGGATGTTTTTTGCGTGCATGCACCTTTTATTATCTACTTTTCAATAAAGAAGAATCTTGCTTTTAAGAAGCTTGCTGCCAGGGTCTGATTTGGAGAGAGTGCCAAGCTGGTTCATCCTTCGTTTGACAGTATAGTATGAGGACGGGTCTTTCCTACGTAAGGACAGTATAGTATGAGGACAGGTCTCCTATGTAAGGACAGTATAGTATGAGGACAGGTCTCTCCTATGTATGGATAGTATAGTATGAGGACAGGTGCGCTCTCCTATGTAAGGACAGTATAGTATGAGGACAGGTCCGCTCTTCTATGTAAGGACAGTATAGTATGAGGACAGCTCTTTCTTGTGTAAGGACAGTATAGTATGAGGACAGGTCTTTCCTATGTAAGGACAGTATAGTATGAGGACAGATCCGCTCTCCTATGTAAGGACAGTATAGTATGAGGACAGGTCTCTCCTATATAAGGACAGTATAGGTATGAGTACAGGTCTCTACTATGTAAGGACAGTATAGTATGAGGACAGTTTCTCCTTTGGAAGGACAGTATAGTATGAGGACAGGTCTCCTATGTAAGGACAGTATAGTATGAGGACAGCTCTTTCCTGTGTAAGGACAGTATAGTATGAGGACAGGTCTCCTATGTAAGGACAGTATAGTATGAGGACAGCTCTTTCCTGTGTAAGGACAGTATAGTATGAGGACAGGTCTGCTCTCCTATGTAAGGACAGTATAGTATGAGGACAGGTCTCTCCTATGTATGGACAGTATAGTATGAGGATAGATCTCTCCTATGTATGGACAGTATAGTATGAGGACAGCTCTTTCTTGTGTAAGGACAGTATAGTATGAGGACAGGTCTCTACTATGTAAGGACAGTATATTATGAGGACAGGTCGGCTCTCGTGTGTAAGGACAGTATAGTATGAAGACAGGACTCTCCTAAGTAAGGACAGTATAGTATGAGGACAGGTCTCTCCTATATAAGGACAGTATAGTATGAGTACAGGTCTCTACTATGTATGGACAATATAGTGTGAGGACAGGTCTCTCCTATGTAAGGACAGTATAGTATGAGGACAGGTCTCCTATGTAAGGACAGTATAGTATGAGGACAGATCTGCTCTCCTATATAAGGATAGTATAGTATGAAGACAGGTTTGCATTCCTATGTAAGGACAGTATAGTATGAGGACAGGTCACTCCTACGGAAGGACAGTATATAGTATGAGGACAGGTCTCTCCTATGGAAGGACAGTATATAGTATGACGACAGGTCTCTCCTATGGAAGGACAGTATAGTATTAGGACAGGTTTGCTCTCCTATGTAAGGACAGTCTAGTATGAGGACAGGTCTCTCCTATGTAAGGACAGTAAAGTAAAAGGACAGGTCTCTCCAATGTAAGGACATATAGTATAAAGGACGGGTCTCCCTATGTAAGGAAAAGTATAGTATGAGGACGGGCTCTCCTACGTAAGGACAGTATAGTATGAGGACAGGTCTCTCCTATGTAAGGACAGTATAGTATGAGGACAGGTCCGCTCTCCTATGTAAGGACAGTATAGTATGAGGACAGGTCTCTCCTATGTAAGGACAGTATAGTATGAGGACAGCTCTCTCCTATGTAAGGACAGTATAGTATGAGGACATCTCTTTCCTATGTAAGTCCAGTATAGTGTGGTGACAGCTCTTTTCTATGTAAGGACAGTATAGTGTGGTGACAGCTCTTTTCTATGTAAGGACAGTATAGTATGGTGACAGCTCTATGCTATGTAAGGACAGTATAGTATGGTGACAGCTCTATCATATTTAAGGACAGTATAGTGTGGTGACAGCTCTTTTCTATGTTAGGACAGTATAGTGTGGTGACAGCTCTTTTCTATGTAAGGACAGTATATTGTGGTGACAGCTCTTTTCTATGTAAGGACAGTATAGTGTGGTGACAGCTCTTTTCTATGTAAGGACAGTATAGTATGGTGACAGCTTTTTCTTATTTAAGGACAGTATAGTGTGGTGACAGCTCTTTTCTATGTTAGGACAGTATAGTGTGGTGACAGCTCTTTTCTATGTAAGGACATATAGGGGTGGTGACAGCTCTTTCTATGTTGGACATTTATAGTGTGGTGCAGCTTTTTTTCTATGTAAGGACAGTATAGTGTGGTGACAGCTCTTTTCTATGTAAGGACAGTATAGTGTGGTGACAGCTCTTTTCTATGTAAGGACAGTATAGTGTGGTGACAGCTCTTTTCTATGTTACGACAGTATAGTGTGGTGACAGCTCTTTTCTATGTAAGGACAGTATAGTATGGTGACAGCTCTTATCTAAGTAAGGACAGTATAGTATGGTGACAGCTCTTTTCTATGTAAGGACAGTATAGTGTGGTGACAGCTCTTTCCTATGTAAGGACAGTATAGTATGAGGAGAAATTCCTCCCAATTTCCTCATAAATTCGGACACTCAGCTTGGGATGTGTTGTCATTGGGGAAAGAAGAAAGCTGCTGCTAGACACTGGTGGTGGCTAATCTCTAAGGAAAATAAAAGATAATTGGATGTTCAAATGCAACACCCCCAATTTCTGAGACAAAATATAGAAAATATAACACAAAATATAACCTGATTATGAAAGAACCGATCACATATACTAAACGTTACCTTGATTTCCTCAGTGAATTCCTTTAGAGGTGGACCATCGATGTTACCAGCACCTTCTGTAAGTTTTGCCTAGAAAAATTGTAATTTAAGTTAAAACTGACAGTACAGTCTCCTTTGGGGAGAATCCGAATCTTCGAATCTAAAGACACTGGCTCTTAGGCAATGTCTGCACGGCAATGTTAAAATGCTGTTGGAAATCTGACAGTTTTAACATTGCCGTACTGCGGTGTTGTCGCGACTTTTGCTGTTGGGTTTTCTTATTTCTGCCGGCCCTAATACGTTCAAATGTACTAGAATTTGCTGTAATATGGCGGACTATAGAACATGTTCAATGAACCTGCGGTTTAGAAATCCAACAATAGAAAATCTGAGCTGTGTAGCCTACGGTTCAGATTTTCTATTGAAGTCTGTGGGTGCTGAGTTTACAGTCTGATTTTCTATTGAAGTCTATGGGTGCTGGGTTTACAGTCGGATTTTCTATTGAAGTCTATGGGTACTGGGTTTACAGTCGGATTTTCTATTGAAGTCTATGGGTTCTGGGTTTACAGTCGGATTTTCTATTTGAAGTCTATGGGTACTGGGTTTACAATCGGATTTTCTATTGACGTCTATGGGTACTGGGTTTACAGTCGGATTTTCTATTGAATTCTATGGGTGCTGGGTTTACAGTCGGATTTTCTATTGAAGTCTATGGGTACTGGGTTTACATTTGGATTTTCTATTGAAGTCTATGGTACTGGGTTTACATTTGGATTTTCTATTGAAGTCTATGGGTGCTGGGTTTTCAGTCGGGTTTTCTATTGAAGTCTATGGGTACTGGGTTTATAGTCGGATTTTCTATTGAAGTCTATGGGTACTGGGTTTACATTTGGATTTTCTATTGAAGTCTATGGGTACTGGGTTTACATTTGGATTTTCTATTGAAGTCTATGGGTACTGGGTTTACATTTGGATTTTCTATTGAAGTCTATGGGTGCTTGGTTTACATTTGGATTTTCTATTGAAGTCTATGGGTAGTGAGTTTACAGTCGGATTTTCTATTAAAGTCTATGGGTGCTGGGTTTACAGTCGGATTTTCTATTAAAGTCTATGGGTGCTGGGTTTACAGTCGGATTTTCTATTGAAGTCTATGGGTACTGGGTTTACATTTGGATTTTCTATTGAAGTCTATGGGTACTGGGTTTACATTTGGATTTTCTATTGAAGTCTATGGGTACTGGGTTTACATTTGGATTTTCTATTAAAGTCTATGGGTGCTGGGTTTTCAGTCGGGTTTTCTATTGAAGTCTATGGGTACTGGGTTTATAGTCGGATTTTCTATTGAAGTCTATGGGTAATGGGTTTAAATTTGGATTTTCTATTGAAGTCTATGGGTACTGGGTTTACATTTGGATTTTCTATTGAAGTCTATGGTTACTGGGTTTACATTTGGATTTTCTATTGAAGTCTATGGGTGCTGGGTTTACAGTCGGGTTTTCTATTGAAGTCTGAGTACTGGGTTTACAGTTGGATTTTTGCGTATTCTAAAAACTTAATCTGCTTAAAAGAGTGACCAAAAACCAGTGCTGTGTAGACATGGCCTAGGAATGGAAACATCAAGTGGTCTGAGCAAACTCAAATGACTATTGGTCCCAGCCTTTTTAGGTTTCCCGATGTGGTGTCAAGATTTTATCAAAAACCTTGAGGGAAAAACATCCAGCGTGAAGGGATATTGGGGACACAGCTTGTTGACAAAAGGGGTCAGGGGAGAATGTCAAGAATCGTTGCATTGCACAAGTCAAGCAAACTGCAGCCAAATACAACGCCGGTGCCCCTAAGGTGAGCAGCTCCTCTTTCTGGAGCACGGATGGGCGACCAGTCAGAGCACCATTGCTGTCTAAGGGAAGAAGAAAGGCAATACGCAAGGATGCAAGGAATGTTTTCTCGGTGCACCCTGGGCCCTCAGATACCTGTGGATGGACTTTTGGATGGTCAGGTTTGTGATCTGAACATTCTGTGGCCGACCAATTTCCCACCTTCATGGTCCAACCTGCTACTAGATGGGCGGCCATTAAGTGTATTTACTCACCTCTGGAAATCAAACAGGCAACATTTGGACATCTATAGATGTGAAGTGTAATGTGGTCGTATTTTTGTAACATGGTCTACAATTTAATAACGTGATTATACAGGATATTCCATGATACGGGGTGCAGAATCTTACCCCTGCATCGGAGGTTCTCAGCACATCTTCCAGCTCACAGCCTATAGCGCTCTATTAAAAAAGATGGAGAAATTGACCATTATTATTGGTAACCTCGTATTATGTCTCCACTAGGTCCCTGGTAACAGGAAGCCTTGCATGCTGCCCCAGTGATTTATGTGTTCAGGTAGTGAAGGTATATTTTAACCCCTTAAGGACGCAGCCAGTTTTGACCTCCCTGACAGAGCACCATTGTTTAACCCCTTAAGCCTAACGCCTGAGAAGTAGTTAATTACCACAACATTTTTTTAGTTTTTGCCTCGTGTTTCAACAGTTGTAACTTTTTTATTTTTTCAATGACGCAGTTGGATGAGGTCTCGTTTTATTCGAGACAAGTTGTACTTTATGGGGGAATAGTTTAAGTTCACTTATAAATAATTGGCCAATTTTTTTTTTTTCATTTATTTTTTACAATTTTTTTATACTATTCACATTTCACACTTAATAACTTGTTAGATTAATTCTATAGTTATTACGGTCGTGTGGATACCTAATATGTGTATATTTTTTTTTGTGTGTAATATATGCACAATTATGTTTTATTAAATATTTTTTATTTTATTATTTTTTTATTCATTTTTTTTTACACTTTTTATGTTTTTTACTTTGTTTTTTTTTAATCCCATGAAGGGAGAATATAATATAATATATATATATATATATTTTTTTACACTTAGTAATGTATTAGCACACAGTCTGCCCTCATCACTGGCTTATTACACAGACAGCCCTGGGGCTACTCTACACAATGTCTGCAGCGACGGCAAAAGAAAAACGACCCGCACCAGCCGACATCAAAAGTCGGTGGGCGGTCGTTAAGGGGTTAAATATGATGTGTCACTTCAAGGGAATAACTTTTTGATACTGTTACCTATCCATGTAATTTAGAGCTTGTTTTGTTCAACCATCGCCTGAAAATTTCTATGTAATGACTGATGGCAGACAGTCATGGCAAAATGTAGATTTTATCAAGCTGTGGTTATGATTGACTCAGTGTGTGATCGGCCAGTTTAGTCTGGCATGTGGCAATCGTGATCATGGTGGGGTCACTCATATGAACGACTCCTGAGACGATTGATCGTTCACATTCGACAGATCTCATGTGTATGGGCTGCTTTACTGTAATGTAAATCCCATGTGCCGATTCTTCTATTAGAGAGATTGTGCAGAGGTGACTCCTCATTATTGTGTAGTATCAGCCATGATTGCGCACAGCCTGACGGCAGGTGTCAGTACAACCGGCATCCGCTGCAGATAGAGCTTAGCACAAGTGCCCTTCTATTGATATGGCGGATGTCATTGAGGGGTTAATTGACATTGTTTTTAAACAAAAAAAAATTGGTGAAATTTTAAAAAATTTTACTTTCCAAAAGTTCTAGAATACTTTCTCTGTCTGGTTGAGTCTCTTCTGCCTAAAATTGAAACATTAGAAGAAACAGGGTCCAGATGTAGCTAAATGATGTTGTATATTCACTTTCTAACCTATGTCTAACCTATGTCACATCATGTCACATCATGGGAGATCATTTATTACATTGCGGCCATTCAGATGACATTATGTGACTTGCTGCATATGAACTCCTTAAAAGTTGTGATGTGATTTGAAAAAATGTACAATACTGTAACCTTAATCCGAAGTTGAGGTAAGGTTTTTTTTTCTAGTTAACTTACCATTCTGAGGCACTTCAGGACAGATGTCAATTCTAGTCCAATGTCACTTCTGGACTGGAAGCGCCATAGAAAGGTAAGTTCATCCCAGAAACACCTACAAACCATTACCCCCAAGGACTAGGTTTAGGTTGGGGGCGAGGTAAAAAAGACTGGATACGGGATATCCCAAACCACAATTTTCGTCAGATCAGTGTTGAACCAAACAGGGACAAATTGGAGTTTTAAAGTAGCCAAGCTAAACTCGCCTCGTGCATTGCAGTCAGATCACCTTCCGATGTGTATGAGGTCTCCCAGGATTTAGTCATATCATTAAAATTACTAAAATGTTATCGTTAAATTAATAGTGGCTTAATTAAACATTTTAACCTCGCGGTTGAGTTTATCCATATGTGTGTCCAGATCAGGAGCTTTACTCTAAAATAAAATACAGAATCATCTTCAGTGTAAGATCTATGACGACCGTCACCGTGAATGGATATTCTGCCTAAATATTCCCCCAAGAAGTGTGATGGCCGCTGTATTGTTGGTAATTTACTTTCTTAGAAACCTAATTATGGAGAAGCCAAATAGAAGTTTTAGCATTTTGATAGAAAAAGACACTTTGTGGGCTATTATCTCCTTCTTGGTTACTAATTCTAACAAGTTCCTGCGGATATTATGATTGTAGCCAAGATTAATATCCCAATTTTGTGTTTACTTTATCCCCTTCCTGCCGCAGCCTTTTTTTTTTGGCCTGGTTAGTTTTTCCCTCCCCGCCTTCCCAGAGCCGTGACTTTTTTTTATTTTTCCATCTACACAGACATGTGAGGGCTTTTTTTTTGCAAGACAAAATGTCATTCACTATACTATAGAGATTACTTGGAAACGGGTTCCAGTTTGGAATACTTGCAACTTTTTTGAACGCTTTTGTTCCAATTTTTAGGGAAAGTGAAATGACAAAAAAACAGCAATTTTGTTGTTTGGAAGTTTTTTTTTCTTCTGCGGTGTTCAGCGTACGGGATAAGTGATGTTACATTTTAATGGATCAGATTTTTACAGATGCGGTGATACCAATTATGTGTAACTTTTTTATTTATTTTTTTATTTCTAAAATGGCAAAAGTGGGGTGGTTTGGACTTTTTACATTTTTTTTTTATACTTCAAAACATTATATTTTTTTCTTACTTTAGCACTCAGTCCCCCTAGGGTTCTTGACCAGTAGGGACGTAGTCACTAATACAGTATATTGCATTGTATAAACAATGTAATCAGGTGTACAAAGATGGCGGTTTTACTACTTCCACCTGGTGCAGGAAGTTGTAAAAGAGAAAACATGGAGGTGAAGGAAGCCTTCCCAAGGCTTCCAGCTGCCATGTAAACCGATTGAGACCCCAGTTTCTCGCCGCAGGAGTCCCAATCGGAGTGAGAAACGGTGCGCAACACTGCTTCTCATACACTTACATGCCATGTGGTCTAAAGGATTAAAGAGCACAGAATGGAGTCGCTGTTACTCCATTTTATGTTGTTTCTGGTGGGTGTCATCTGCAGTAAGCAGCCAGCACCTGCCTTGCGTGTAGGGGGATTGCACCGCGACCCCACTACATAGCCCCTTAATGACACCAGGACGTACTAGTTTGTCCACTGTTGGTAAGGGGTTAATAAATTAGTTGAAAAAAATTAAATTGTGTATGCCATGTTTTATGGATTGCACTTACATCAATAATTTTCTTCATACATTGGGAGGTGAGAAGTTCACCTGCCTGTTAGATAAAATAGATATTGGTAAGAATGCAGTACAATAAGGATGCCAATTAATGATCCAGCACTTTCTATAGATGCACAAATGCCACTTATTTATTAGACTCAAATACAGGTGTTGCAAACTAAAACTTGACATTTTTGATGAGATGTACTGTATTGATTGTAAAGTTAAAGTTTGCTGCAATTTTCTAAATATATATATATATATTTTGCATATGTCAATGGTTAGTGTTAGTCTTCAATATTCAGTCCCTCATGCATTGTCGGACCCCTGACATTCCATTGGGAGCTGTGACTAGACTCAGATTATGTCAGGGGGAGTAGTCATCCATAAGTGATGGAGCTTTGTGTGCTTATAAGTCTAGGATTTGCAGTGGGTGCTCTACATTCTTTCTACACTTGCACCTACCATGAATGAGTCTCATCCTGCAAACTGCCTTGTGTGTACTTAGAAATCTAGAGTTTGCAGTGGGTGCTCTGCGTTCTCTCACACTTGTACACTAAGTTAATCTCACCCTGCAAACTGCATTGTGTTTGTACTTAGAGGTCTAGAATTTTCTCTGGGTTTTCTGCTTCCTCTTTACACTAATACACAGCCTGATTTAATGTCCCCCTGAAAATGCCTTTTATGTGCCTTCCTTCCTAGCTACAGGCTGTGTGAGCTGCCCTTCTTGGATGCTCTCCCTCTTGTCATGCACTGTTCTGCTGTGAAGTGCCTTCTCCTTCTACCCGCTGCGTTCTCTAAGGCTATGTTAACACAGCTTACATTGGGGCGCATTCGCCGCTTATTTAGAGACACAATGCGCTCTAATACGAGGGAAATACGCCCCAGTCATTACGGTAATCCACAGTTCTCATAGAGAACTATGGATTAAGCCTCCTCTACCCGGGTGTACAATACGATCGTATTGTACGCGCGGGGAGATAAGTGACATGTCATTTATTCACGCCGCTTACGCGCCGCGAGTAATGACAGTTTATGGGGCCGGCGGCGGCGCATGCTCCCCAACACCGGCGTAATTGCGGGGCGTACTGTAAGCCCCGCAATTACTCCATGTGAACATACCCTAACATTAAGAGAAGAACTGAGGAGCGCAGAGAGCCTTAGCAGAAGCCGCACTGATTTTCATGAGCAAGGTGAAGGACCTATACAGTAGCAAAATGGTAGAAAAATTTTGTTATGAAGACTACTTACTGTTCTATTTTCAGTTGGTATTGAGTTCAGACATTTAATAGATTTATATGAATTCATAGTGCTACTAAGGTTACTACCTGTATTTCATAGCAGCTGCATGGAAAACTTATCAAACACACTACATCACTTTGTTTTGCGCAAAAACAGTCTATCTCTTTATCAGTCAGGGAATTGTTGAAACTAATTAGTTCTTACCAAGCACACCATGTTTGCAAGATGTTCAGATAACCCGGCAGCTTCCTGATAAATTAGGAAAGGAATATATTTTAAAACTCAAGGAAAAATCCCTAACATGAGACAAATAGTCTAATCACATAAAATGTGTCTAATAACATTGACAGACGTATAATATATAAATAACTTACTAAAGTCTTCCCCAGGGTTATACCTATGTTTCCTGCAGCATCACCAGCAACACCAAAGACCGTTTCCTAAAATATAGAATTAGAATTCTCAATGTTATTTTTATTTAATGCTTTCCATACCTTGGGTTTTTAGACATTTTGCACCTCTGGGAGCTCAAATAATTTTACACTTTTGTATACAAAAAAGTAAAATTCCTAACCCAGTGTATTTTCTTAATCCAGTCATCATGCTACTCAGCACTTTATATTCATATGCACCTTCCTGCGGTTTTGTATCAAAGTGTAATTTTTTAAACAAAATTATAAAGAGTTTATGATTAAAGGACCCACACATACACACACACCAAATGGCATAAGTACAATTTTCGGAGTTTTTTGTACAATACAAAATAATTTTGGTACCTCAAAAACAATGTAGAATTAATAGTTTGGATTGTGCATAGTTTCTGTTACCACAAACCACTACAACAGCAAGAGGTTTTGTCCTCAAAAGCACTGCTGTGGCGCCAACATGCAGGGGTGTATGTGTGTGCACATTGACAGTTGTGGCAGTAGTGCGTTTCTGGAAATTATATAAGATCCTGCTCCCTATATCTCTATAGCAGCAGTATTGAGGACATTACAGAGCAGTACTGAGCTGGTGGGGGGAGACAAGCTGCTATGATATCTCCCATACACTGCACACACAGGAGGAGGAGGAGATCATGCCCACTATATCTCTATATGAGGAATGTAATGAATTTTGTAATATTGCATACACTATATATATATACATATATATATATATATATATATATATATATATATATATAGATAGATATATATATATATATAGATAGATAGATAGATAGATAGATATGGATTTCTGTTATCTGTTCATTATGTACAACTGGACCAGTCTGCACAACATTTGCCACTTAAGTAAATCAGGGGCTTCGGAAGGCTTTCACCGCTCTAGATTCTAGTGTTCTTCACATCTGTGCAAAGAAATTGGAACTGCCATTGCCATGAACGTTGTCTGTTTTTTTTTTTTGTAAACATAATTTTTATTAAATTTTACAATAACAAAAACATATAATAACTGTCCATTAGATGAGATACTACTTGATGCACAAAGAAATAATATAAGGCATCATTACCACAGATAAGAAAAGTACTAAGCAATGAAAGTACAAAATAGCACTAATGACATACTTTGGTATCATAATAATAAGAATGAAGCAAAAGAAGTCTCCATCTTCACTAAAGAAAAAAATAAATAAATAAATAAAAAAAAAAAAAAAGTAACCCCCCTCCAAAAAAAAAACAAAACAAAAAAACCCCAAAACAACACAGAACATTGGTACCCATACACAGTTATGTATAAGAGACATAATCACATACACCTATGTAATCAAGTAAGGTCTGGAATAAAAGGTGAAAACAAATCCTGTGCTGATGCAATGCTGTGAGATCGTCACACGGCCCTCGTCCCCTAAAGCACGAGGGAGAGAAATAGAAAGAGGACAAATTCACCCCCAACTCTGACACACAGTCACCAGGGAGTATCCAGGGCACGGTGCCAGGATATGGCTGAGGTAAAGCTCCCATGTTATGGGATACAGACATCCAAAGCCCCAGAGTGCCCGCTAGTCGAGAGGAGAGATACCAGGAGGTGTAAACAAAAGGCTGCATGATCTCCTCGATCTCCTGGGTGGTGTAAAAGTTACCTATGAACTCCTGCCATTTCTTGAAAAATTTAGAGCATTGGGTTTTCTTAGTCCTGATGATGTCGATTCTGTCCATTTCGAGATGATGTTTTACCACCTGGATCACTTCCTGCAATGTAGGGATAGTTGGTTCCAACCATTTGGCCAGGAAGCTTCTTTTCGCCGCTAATAAAAATATGTGCAGAATTGGGTGGTTCCTGAAATGTTGTGGTAAATTAGGAACAGGAGCTGTGTTGGCTCTAAAGTTAAATGACACCGAAGCTTAGAGATCCGAGTTTGTATGACTGTCTCCCAAGAACTTCATGGTTTCCACACAGGTCCATATACTATGGACAAAATCTGTGCGGGGGGTGCCACACTTAGGATAGGACGTCAAACGGTCTGGACAAGCTGAATGGGGGGGGGGGATATTAAAACCGTAGATTGCGGAAATGGGCAATTCTAAAGAACGTGTCCCTCCACTTCTCATTAACTATATATTTATGGATCTTCAGCCATCCCTGGAGAATTGTATCAGAGATCTCCTGGTTAGGGTAGACCTTCTCCCACTTACCAAAAATCCTGCAAGGCCCCTCGTCTTCTGAACCCCTAGGAAGACCAGCATATAGCGCTGATAGAGAGTGGTCTGTTGAAGAAGTAGGGCCAATGACATTATCAAAAGCATTCAACTTAAAATGCGACAGCTTCATGTCCTTACTTCTATAAAAACTCACTATTTGGGAGTAAGCCAAAAAATGCACGTTGTCTGTTCTTTATGAGCGGCCAAATCACTGGACTAATCAGCACCGAATTTGGAAAATAGGTTAGAGAGTTTTCCCAGTAGACCCAGGTTTGTCTCCAGGCTAACCAGTATCAAAGTTTTCAACACACACAAAGACCGTTAAATAAAATAGATCTGTGCAGAGCCAGGTAATTCTGCAAGTAGCTTCTACCTTACTATGTTTCCAGAAAGATGTGCATATTAGGCTTTATGAACTTACTATTGTTTTATCTGTACCAAGAACTTCATCACCCTTACAGCCGGCACATGTCTGCCAAATGAATAGAAAAAAGCCTCAGCAGTCAGGTCAGTTCATCCTTATAAAGAAATATATACAATCGCTAATATTTATCTCTGATCACTCACTATGTTTTACCTCAAAAGGTTTGCTAGTCAAAGTGTTAAGGACCTTTTACATTGTCCTATTTTTAGCCAATCGTGAGAGTGTACATTCCCATTTATTGCTCCCACACAGAATAAAAACAATTTGATTGATTGGTGTATATCGCCTATAGCCTTACCCCTCCTAATTAATAAACTTTCATATTCTATATTCATAACAGAGGGCACAGAGTAATATACCAGCTACCATGTGGCTGCGGTCAAGATGCAACAAAATGGACGTGCTTTTCACCCGGGTTTTCTAATTGGTTGTTAATGGCATGAAGTTACGAGTAAAACTGCTATTTACCTGCAAAATAATGCAGCTATTAAAGGTCTGCTCATCAAAGACTGGATGATTTTGCAGGTAAACAGCGCCACTAACAATCCCCTACCAAAAAACATATCCGCGCAGTTTTTGAGCACTTTGTGGCTGCATCTCAGTCACATGTTGATAGTTACGTGGCACAATGCCCTCACAGTATTACTTTATCTCATCTTCCCCATTTTTCTTCCACCACCTTGATTTATCTCACTTCTTTAGGATTTTTAATCGGCTAATAAGTAACAATTAGTATTTTTAATTAAGAAAAAAGAAGAAAAAAGTTTGGCAACTCCACTCAACTAAAGGTTGTCCCTAAAACTTTGTGGTCTTTTACCGCTTCAGGTTAATTGCAGGTTATAGTTGAGTGTAAAGCTGTTATTGACAAGTGGTTGACACAGTTGGCCTCATTGGTGCCACTAGGCCACAGAAATATTTACAACTGCCGTTGGCTAGGAAGCTATATGGGAGATCTTTAGATCTTCGAGGCTTAGAGTTTGCAGTGGGTGATCTGCTTTCTCTCTACACTTGTACACAGACTGAGTGATTCCCCCTCCTGCAGACTGCGCTGTGTGTGGTTTGAAGTCTAGGGTTTGCAGTAGGTGCTTTGCTTTCTCTCTACACTTGTACTCAGCCTGAGAAATTCCCCCTTCTGCAGACTGTTTTGTTTGTACTAAGAAGTCTAGGTTTTGCAGTTGGTGCACTGCTTTCTCTCTACACTTGTACATAGACTAAATGAGTCTCTCTGTACAAAGTGCTTTGTGTGTGTGCTTCCCTTCTGTCTACAGCCTGTGTGAGCTGCCTTTCTGGGATGTTTTTCCACTCTTCATGCTATATTATATAATAAATGAGACTACACTTTGGTCTTATAAACCGTAGACAGAATTAAATTATTATTCACATCTCAGTTCTGTCAGAGATTACTAATGTGCAATTTAAGTATGCTTATTCTAATACCTTGGAAAAAATGACCATGTCATGGATGTTATAGTCTACAGTAGTGATTAATTTGGATTTAAAAAAAAAAAGTACCCTAACCAGTAAACTAAATTTAGTAGTAGGCTCTTTAACTGGGTTTTAGTGATTAATTTCCAATTCCTTGACGCTCCCAGAGTCTTGTTGCTTCAGGTGCGGCGTCCCTTCCGGTTAACGTCACTATTCTCGGAGTAAGGGGGGGATCAGGGGCATCAGGGAATGTTAAGATTACGATTCAAAACCAGTAAAAAAAAAAAAAATAGATTTGGGGTCGGGGTTAAAGAGGTTCTCTAGAATGATTAGCTTTCAGAATGAAGGGAAACGTAACTGAAGACTTTTTCTAAATATACTGCTTTGTTGATTTTACTTTAGTCATGAGACAGTTTGTGCTCTGAGTGTACGCAGGGTTCTGTGGTTATCTGTTTTCCTGACCATAACTCTGTTATCTGATCAGATCAGAGGTTTAAAGGCAGGGGCAAAGCACTATGGGTGGGGGGAGCCACCCCCACCCCAGGGGAACTAATTACTCTAACAAGTTAGCTTCTGTTTACAGAAAAGCCATTTTTTTTCTTTTTTTCCTCACCCAGCATTTGTCCCTTGTGTGAATGAAGAAAAACATTCCTGCCTTATCAGCACAATGGCCATTAAAATTAATAGCAAATCACTACTATAGAACCACCCAAAGACTGAGGAGACAGAGTGAGTGGAAAGCTGCTTGTGACTCAGTGACACAGCATGGTAAGAAAACCCCTTTAAGGATAGTATTTAGGGCTAGTGAAGAAATTGAGATTCCAGCCAAACCAAATTTGTTTCCCTTTCCAAATAGTCTAAAGCAATTTACTGGATAAAACCCCGGTCAATTACACATAAAAATCGGTTTTTGGGTTGGGATTTTCGTATGGATTTTTTTACAAATACTTAATTCTTACCAATAATGCTACAATTTCCGCCTTACTGTTGTTATAGAATGTTTCTTTCTGGTCAACCTGAAGGGCCAAAAATAAAGAAAAGATCAGTTCAATAGGCAGACAAGATAGGAACATCAGCATTTGTGGCACAAAGTTATTTGAGAAGAGAACATCAAACTTAACATCTAACATGAATGTACACAGCCGGGCAGATGTACTAATGCCTTAGTGTGAACTCTGATGTTTTTCGGAGCCTGCCTTTAGCACTCATCTGTTGCAAAATTTTGGACCTCTCCCTTTTCCAGGGCCATAACTTTTACATATCTCCATCTCAATAGGTGTATGAGCTGTGTGGGACAAGATGTACTTTTTAATGGTGCCATATAATTTAATGGGAAGCTCCCAAAATATTACATGAACAAAAACACAATTGCACCAATTTTGTGGATGTTTTGTTTTTGTAGAGATCAGGCCGGTATGATTAAAACAAGTTTTTAGCGTTTTTGTTACGTTTTCATTCTTAAAAAACCCAACTTTTTATGACATTTTGTATTGTCGCATCGTTTTCTGAGACCAACTGAGTTTTTTTGCCATTCCAACAGACTTGTGTGAGGGCAGTTTTTTTTGCAGGTCAAAGTGTTATTTTAATTGGTACCATTTTGGGATACAACTTTTTGATCGCATTAGTCCAGTTTTTTGGGGAGACAAAGCAACCAAAAAACTGCAGTTTTAACATTAGGATTTTTTTCTCTGGGTGTTCATTTACGGGGTTTCTGATGTTAATTTTGTAAATCCGGGCCTTGGTGGGTTTTTTTATTTTTTATTTTTTTTCTTTTTTTTTTATTTGTAAAAGGGAAGGGGGTGTTTTAATTTTTATTTTTTATATTTTTAAACTTTTGACTTTTCTCTTTAAAGGGGCTTTTCTCCCGTTTTTGTGACCTTTTAGGGACCCCTTTTAAAAAGGGGACCCAAAAACGATCTAAAAATTTGTAAAGTGGTTAAACATTGGTTGAATGGCAAAAGCGCATCGCGTTCCCAGGGGAGATCAGCGATGCGCTTTGGGGGGCCTCCTGCACGCGCTTTTCGCATCCCTTTTAAAAATTGACAATTAAATTTCCCTTCTTGCGGTTTACGAAATTAAAGCCCATAGAATAAGGAGCCCCTTTTTGGGCCCCTTTCCAAAAGCCTCCCACACTGGGGCACATCACTGCGCTTTATCCTGAAAGCGGATCGAAAAGCGCACTGGGGGGCTGACGGGGATCGCTGGAGAGGTGTGCGGCGGCACGGGACGCAGGTGACGCCGGCGGCAGCGCAGGTGATGCGGGTGGGGCGGCAGCCGCAGGTGAGTGGGGGCGCCGGTGAGGGCGGCAGCGAGGTGACGGGCGGCGCGCAGGTGACGGCGGAGCGCAGTGACCGGGGGGCGGCGGCAGCAGCGGGCGGCGGGAGCGCAGTGAGGCGGGCGGCGGCGGCACAGGGGGGTGGGGGGGAGCGCGGGTGAGGGCCAGGGGGACGCAGGGTGAGGGGGCGCAGGGGGAAAAGCGCAGGTACGCGGCAGGGGGACGCAGTGAGCGGCGGCAGCGGGAGCGCGGGGGACGGAAGGAGCGGCGCTGTGGAGCAGTGCGTGGGGCGGGAGATTTGAAATGGTGGGGGCCCGGGGGGCCTAAATTTTGGGAAAAGGGTGCCGGGGCTGACTTATGGAAAGGTCCCGGGGCGACATTATGGAGAGAGGTGCGGGGGCAGACATTATGGAGAGAGGTGCCGGGCGACATTATGGAGAGAGGTGCCGGGCTAAACATTATGGAAGAGGTGCCGGTGCTGACATTATGAGAGAGGTGCCCGGGCAGACATTATGGAGAGAGGTCCCGGGGGCAGACATTATGGAGAGAGGTGCGGGGGCAGACATTATGGAGAGAGGTGCCGGGGCCGACATTATGGAGAGAGGTGCCGGTGCTGACTTTATGGAGAGAGTGCCGGGGCGGGACATTTATGGAGAGAGGTGCCGGGGCAGACATTATGGAGAGAGGTGCCGGTGCTGACATTATTGGAGAAGGGGGCCGGGGCAGACATTATGGAGAGAGGTGCCGGGGCAGACTTTATATGGAGAGGGTTGCCGGGGCTGACATTATGGAGAGAGGTGCCGGTGCTGACATTATGGAGAGAGGTCCCCGGGGCAGACATTATGGAGAGAGGTGCCGGGCAGACATTATGGAGAGAGGTGCCGGGGCAGACGATATGAATGGAGGAGGCCGGGGCAGACGATATGAATGGAGGTTTGCCGGGGCAAAACGATATGAATGGAGGTGAGAGATAGAGTAGAACTGACTGACTGACTTTCATTCTGAAAACGTATCCGGAAAGGGGATCGTAAATCGCAAGTCAAAAAGCATTCAAAACGGATCCAAATAAAGTAACAACTGCTGCGTTTTGCGGATCCGCTTTCCGGATGCGCTTTTCAAGTGCCAAAAACGGATCCGTAAAAAGGATCCAAAACACCGTGTGAACAAGCCCTAAATTGTAGTTTTAGACCCGATATGGTACTTGACCAATAGGAAACAATATCGATTTTATTCTATTTTGCAATGCAGTAATACATAATTGCAGAACATGATCACTGAATCTAAATAAGCAGTTAAAGGGGTTGTCTCACTACAAGGATTGCTGTTTTTTATGTTAAAGATCTTGCAAAAACTAGCCACTTTGCAATATATGTCCATTAACAATGTCCTACCTGTTCTTGGATATCCCCTCTTTTTTGGGCTACATCAGCTCCTCAGGTCACTATAGCTACAGACCTGTTTGGTCTATCCTGATAGGCTGCCAGCACTAGTTGCTATAGCTACAGACCTGTTTGATCTCTCCTGATAGGCTGTCAGCACTAGTTGTTATAGCTACAGACCTATTTGATCTCTCCTGATAGGCTGCCAGCACTGGTTTGTCTAGAGCTACAGACCTGTTTGATCTCTCCTGATAGGCTGTCAGCACTGGTTGCTATAGCTCCAGCCCGGGCTTCTACTGCCCCTGTATTCAAAACGAAACCAAGAAAACAGGACTGAGTTGAGATGAATCAATGTAGTGAGACAACCCCTTTAAGACATAACCTTGAATTTATCCTTATAAAAAAAAATATATAAACCCCAGTAAAAGAATTACTCCAATATAGGCTTATATTATAGATTATAGGCCCTATTGTCCCCTTTACAGTAACAAAGCAGATAATATAAAGTCAAATGTTGTGGTTAAAGATCATCAAATATACAAAGAAATTCATCAGCGGGGAACGGATTAAGACTTCACTGTAGAAGTCCAAAGAAAGGATAGAGATGACCCTGCTACAGATGCCGAACAGCTATTCCAGCAGTGTATGGAGATGCTGTGGACGTCACCGCTGATGAACCGTGGTAGAGGTACATGGGGAAATGCGTCATGTGTGGTGTACACAGAGAAAGAGGTTTGGTGTACACTGATAATTTTTTTCTAGACTTGATGGTCTATTTGTTTAACATTTGAAAAAAAATTTTCATCTGCTTTGTACTTAAACGGGGGAGGGTTTGGGGCCACCACCTAGGGGGGGAGGGCCCCTTTTCGGGGCGATTACCCCGCACAAAAGACAGGGTTGGATGGGTTTAAAAAACAGGAAAATAAATCAAAACCATCCCAATTTTTTAACCCCCTATTCAAAAATTTTGCAAAAAAATAAAACCATCTTTTAAATTTTTTCTTAGCCCATTAAAGTTTTTTTTTTTTGGGGGTTTTTAAATGTATATTTTAAAAGGAAAAAAAAAAATTTTTAAATCTTAAAGGGTTTTCTCACTAAAACCGATTAAACCAACCTCAGACCTATTTTCCCCTTTCCAGTTTTAAATTTTCAGGGGCGTTTTTACTGACAAATTTTGGCCTCAGGGGACGAGCTGCTGAGGACACCAAGTCTTTTAGCAATAGCGACCAGCACTGGCACCTTTATCAGGAAAGTTTGAACGGGCCCTGTACTATAGCGCCCTAAAGGAGTTTAAATCAGCCCTACAAAAGGGATATCTAGGAATGGTGGGACAGGGGTTTAAGGACATATTTTTGGGCAAAATGACTTTTTTTTTTGCAAGACCCTTTTAACAAAAAAAAGCAAAGATCCTTGTAGTGAGACAACCCCTTTAACTCCTATTTAAACGGGTTAATTTTGGGTGAAAAAAATTAAAAGGGTAATTTTTTTATAGTCAATCAATTTTTTTCAGTGACATGTATAATTGCAGAACAGTGTTGAAATATGACACTCCTTTTATACCGTGTCTCTGTCTTCAGGCAGTATGCAATAGGAGGAGTGAGTTGGCAGCCAGGGAGGCATTAGGCTCCTATCATGACAACTGGTGCCCCATTTTTTAGTGACTTTGACTATGGAACCCAAAGTGTTTTAAAGGACTGATCGGATGTCTCTAAATTTTGGGCCCAAAGTGAAAACGGGGATGTTTTCGGTAACGGGTTGTATAAACCAGCTGTTAGCTGCCAGGTATGAAGTGAGCTCACGGAGCAAGTCCAATGCATAGATCCTTGCCAACTGAAATAATAAAAAGTCTTATTTTATAAATGAAAATTACCCTGCGCATTTTTCCAAATTTAAAGAGTGAAATAAAAACAGACAAAAAAACAAGCATTACATAGTACACAGCTGCTAACACATAAAGCACAAGGGGGGAAAAACCCCGGGCACGCAAGGCTTAGAATCTATTGTGTGAGATTTGAGACAAAAAGTTAAAGGTGCTTATTTTTACCCCAATGGCCCAAGCCATGTTCCACGTTGGTTAGTATACATTAAAGTGGATGAACCTGCCACCCAGACATAATATCAATATACAGCTAATTTCCGGGTTAAAGTCCCCCATTTGGGAAACCAGTGTCCCAAGAATAACTGATAGAAAGGGGTTTGGGGATTTTTGGGAGGCCCTGCCTGAGAACATGTATTTTCAGGGCGTGCTTAAAACTATGAGGGTTATGAATTTGCATGATCCTAAAAAGGGAACACATTCTAAAAAAACCTTTGCAGCGCGTGTAAATCTTGGGGGCGAAAAGGGGGGTTTTCGAGGGAAAGCATTTAATCAAAAAACCTCAAATCCGGGAAAGGGGGAAAAAAAAGGGAAAAAGATTAGGGGTGCAGCACTGTAGAGAGTGATGTTTATGCCTAAAACTGCCTGAAGGGGGAAAGTAGTGAAAGCCCTGACAAAAAGGTAAAAAACCAAATTTGTATAGTTAAGTGGAATTTTCCAAAAGGACCCCACAAACTTCTCCCCCTCACCCCCCTGTTTTCTTTCCCCCCCCTTGTAGTTTAAAAAGGGCCTTTCCGGAAAGGAGGCCCCACTCCCTCCTGTCTTTTCCAAATTTGTCATTACCCCCTTATCATTTTACTCTTTTATTATGAAATTTTTAACCCCTCGAATGTACAGCGCCCGGGACAATGGCGCTTTAAAAAAAAATAATAAAAAAAAAATAAAAAAAAAAGGGGGCAAAAAAGGGTTCATTTTTTATACCAATTTTTTTCTAAACTGAAAACATCCCAAAAAAAACGTAAAAAAATTTTTGGCTCCCAAACCCAGCCCTATGTATTTTCAGAGGAAGAATAGAGAAAGACCCTTCTGTTGGGTTGGGTTTTATTTTCCAAAACCCCTAAATGACGGGTGTAGACATTCAACATCCCCCCTACTTCTCTCCCCAAAACATCGTAAAATCGGGGACAGTTGGGCGGGGCCCCCAAAACACAGTAGACAGTTGGCCAGTGTTCCCGAAATTGTCGGGCTTGGTTGATTTATTCTAAAAGTATTAATGGGTAAAAACAAAATTGTACAAGAAAGGGGAAAATAAAGATAAAGGGAACAATTTACCTTTACCCCCATGTTTTTTATTTTTGCAAAAACCAGTTTTCCGACCCCAAAAAGAAAATTTCGGGGCCCTTTGCTGGAACAAAATACAATCACATAGTGGTCACTGTTCAGTAGTACCATACATCAAAATCAATTTTCACATTTTTAAGTTAAGCTGGGAAACTTTTTAGAGGGGAAACCCTTTTTCTAAAACCCTTTCAGGGTATCACTAGAACGGGGACCCCCTAACCCCGGGTTTGATACAGAATAAACCGCCCCCTTCCCTTTCATCCTTTACCATCCATTCCCAAAAAGGCTGCCTCAACAGCGGCGGGAGATCGGGGGTTTGGGACCCCTGAAACCCTATTTAGGCTTTAGACTTTAACCTGGGAAAAGGCCTTAAATATTTTTTGCCCAAAAATTAAAATCAATAGGGGAAGTTTAAAATTTAAAAATAATTTTTCACCCTTTCCAATCGTTTTAAAAAATTTCTGAAACCCAAAATTTTTGTTTTAACGGTTTGCATTAAAACCAAGTTTTAACAGCACATCTCCAGGGAAAAAAAGGGGGGGGGAAGGGGGGTTGTGAAACCCTTTTTAGTTTTGGGCTGCACTTGCTTAGAAAAAACCCTCAAAAAGCAGCTGCTTCCAAAAGTCTTTTTTGGGTGCTTTGTTAATCACACTACAAACTCCCCTGCTGATGTTAAAACCCGGGTTGCGGGCCCAACTTTTACTTCCTTTCCCTCTTACTCTTAAAATTAAAGCCCAAACCCGAAAAAAAAGGAAAAAACCTAAAACAGGTATTTGGATGGAGAAAAAAAATCTTTTTGGCTCCTGCGGGGATTTTTTTAACCGGGCCCCTTTTAAGGGGAAAAGGGAAAAAAATTCTGAAACCACACAGCTATTTTTGTAACTACCCCACACCCTCTTGACTTACCCCTTGGGGAAAGGTATGGTAAAGGGTCGAACCTGTCTCCCCCCATAAATGAAATTTTCAAAACAAATCAAAAAACATCCCCCCTTTTTGAGCACCCCGGGAAACTGAAGCTGGAAAAGGGGGTTTGGGAAAATGATTTTCTGCTTTCCCCTTTTAAAAAGGGGGGAAATATTCCTTTAAGCAAATATTAATCAGTTTTTCCATTGATTTAAAAGTGTCGGAAAAGAAAACCCTTCTCCCAAATGAAAAACAATATCCAACCCCTTTAAAACCTATTAAGGTTAATTGCATTTAACTTTTGAGTTAAAGCTTTTAAGGGACAGGGGGTTTGGGTCCCACTAACAAACAAAAGGGTTTACACTGCCCACTAGGGGGGAAGACACATCAAGCTATGTGTTTGCTTAGTTTGCCCTTTTATTTTGCCCCGTTTTTCCCTCTACTTTTTAAAAAACCCCGCCTGAGTGACCCCCCCTAAATCCCCCTGAAAACCCTCCCTTTTTTTTTGGCTTACATCTAGATTTTTCAGGGGATCCCTGGGCTTTTCTCCCCCCTTAAAAGATTTTGGGGTATTGCCCTTTTGTATTTTAAAGTCTAGAATCACAGGGGGTTTTTTTTTGTTTTTCTCTCTACATTTGTACATAGCCGGGAATTTTATCCCCCTTAAAACCCTGATTTTTTGTGGGTTTTTAGAAGCCCCAAAAGTTCAAAAAGGGGGTTTTCTGCTTTATCTCTACATTAGCACATAGCCTAAATAAGTCCCCCCAACAAATTTGCCTTTTGGTGATTTTGAATTTGGGGTTTTGCGTTTGTTTTTTAAAAAAGGGGGTTAAAATTAAAAAAAAGTTTTTGGTTTTGTATTTTGTTCCCCCAGCAAAACCCCCTTGGGGTCCTCATAAAACCCCCCATGAAACCCCCCATACAAACACCCTGTGTGTGCTTTTTTTCCCCCCACCTATACTTGTGTAACTCCCCCCTCTTTGGGATGTTTCCCCTCCCCCCCCCCCTTTTCTGTTTTTTTTGTGTACAAAAAACTAAAAGGGAAGTGAAAAGGGGAGCAAAACCATCAAAAGCAGGAGCAATACTTTCATAAAATAATCTAAAACCTATAACGGACAGTTTTTTTTTGCTAAACCCTAGGGGTTTACATCCCACACACCTATTTAAAGGAAAAAAATTTTCCCTTAAATTTTTCAGTTACCAAACTTTTTTTCCCATTTAAGCATCTTTTTTTGTTTCTCGGGTGATAGGGAAAACTTTTTTTTTGAAGATAAACCAAAAAAAGTAAATAAAGGGGGAAAGGGAAGACCCAGGGAGCCCCTTTGTTGGCCTGATAAATGCAAGGGAAAAACCCATGTCCTAAAATTGTTCCCTTTGGGGCCTTGTATTTATGCCCCTAAAAGCACACAAAAAAAGGGCAGTAATAAATCCATAGAAAACCCCCATTAAATACAGGGAGAACATTTAAATGTAAAACCCAAATTAAGGGAAAAGGCAGACACTAAACGCTGGGCCAGTGTTTGGGAAAGGGGGGGATTTTAAAAATGTGACGCGGGAGTATGAAGACTCCACCCCCTTTCCCCCCTTTTTTAATTTACGGGAAAGATCTTAACAATCAAAAAAAAACCCCTTTTCCCCCCAATTTGGGGGAAACCCGGGAAATTAGCTTCTGGGAAACTTTAAAAAGGAAAGTTGAACCAAAAGGCGGGCCTCTTTAAAATTTAAGAATCTGCAAACTTTTTTCTTCTCCGTGGGTTATAGACAAACTTTCCTTTTTCCAAAAAAAATTGCTCTTTTTGCACTTTTATTTTTTAAAAAAAACATTTTGGGTAAAACAAAGGGAAAATTTACCGTACTTTATCATTCTGCATTTTGGGGGCCTTGACAACCAACTCCCCAAATTTTTGCTTCCTGACCTCTTTCGTAATTTTGGGGCAAAAGGGTCGGGATTTTGCTGGATAGGGGGTAAGCATTTACACAAAATTTGGGTGTAATCCACATTTGAAAAAAGGAAGGGAAAAATTGGAGGAGATACACAGCCTCAAAATAGTAAAATTTCTTTGAAAATTGTCTTTTATAAGCTATTGTTTAAAATTCAACCCAAAGAGGGGGCAAGGAAAACCAAAATTTGAAACTGAAACGCCTGATGGGTTTAAAAATTTAAAAAAAAAAGATTTTTTTTTGGGGGTAAGAGGAAAAATGAAACTAGGCGATTGTGTTTTAGTTAATATGAATTTTTATTGTGGGAACACCACATATATGTCAATAAACTGGAATACAACCATGTTGCTTACCCTGTACTGTCACACGCAAAATCTTCAGCTGGAAAATATCCTGTACGTACACCTGTGTAATATCCTGTACTGTGACATCACTGTGAAAAACCTGTACTGTGACACCTGTGTATTATCCTGTACTTGACTTTCGTGGTAAATCCTGTACTGGCATCCTTGAATTATCCTTTATGTGACATCCTGTGTTTAAATCCTGTACTTGACCACTGTTTTTTATCCGTACGTACATCCGTGTTTTACTTTTCTGTACTAAACGGGTATTACCCCGTACGTACAATCCTTGATTTATCCGTACTGGAAGGGGTAAAACCTGTACGTGACATCACTGGTTTTACCCCGACTGTGACATCCTGGTATACCCCTTAGTGACACCCTGTTATTACCTGTACTGTACACCTTGTATTACGTACGGGACATCACTGTGAAAATTTACCCCTTACGGGACATCACGGGGGTTATTACCTGAAACTAAACAGTTGTTTTTCCCGTACTGGACATCACTGTGTATTACCTTTACGTGACATCCTGTGTATTACCTGTACTGTGACTCCTGTGGTTTATCCTTACTGGACATCGCTGGTATTTCCTGTACTACACCCGCGGTATTACCCCTAAAATTTGGACCCTTTTAAATATCCGTACTGGACATCCTGGGGTATTACCTGAAACTGTCCACACCCGTGTAAATTTTCCTGTACTGGACTCACTGTGTATTACCTTTACTGGGAATCCTGTTTTTTAATCCTGTACTTGGGACTTCACTTTTTTTTTTTCCCTTTTACTGTGACATCGCTGGTATACCGTACGTGACATCACTGTTTATTATCCTGTATTGAAAACATTGTGTATTACCCTGACTGTGACATCCTGTTATTATCCTGTACTGGGACACCCGGGGGTGTATTATCCTTACGGGACATCGCTGTTTATTACCCACTGGAAACCTGTTTTTATCCCGTCCTGGACATCGCTGGTTTTATCCTTATGGACACCCGCGTGTAAAACCTGTTTTTACTCGCTGTGATTACCTGACTTAATTCTGGTATTACCCCTTACGTACATCCTTTTTATTATCCTTTACTTGACCACTAATGTGGGTTTTTACCGTACTGGACATCCTGTTTATTATCCTGACTGTGCCCATCGTTTGGTGATTACCTACTGTGACATCCTTTATTTACCGTACTGTAAATCGTGTGTTTTTATCCTGTACTGTGACTCCGGTGTATTTTTCCCGTACTGGACTCGCTTTGTTTTACCGACTGGACACGCGGGTTTTTATCCCTGAACGGGACACCGTGATTATCCTTTTACGGGACATCCTGTGATTACCTTACGGACTCCTTTTAAATTACCTGTACGTGACACCGGTTTTACCGTACTGGAACCGCTGTGTGTAATCCTTACGGGAAAAACGTGTTTTTTACCTGACGTGACATCACGGTTTTTATCCTTTTGGACTTTTCCTGTGTATTATCCCGTACTGGACATCGCGTGTATTTCCGTACTGGCCCACCTGTTTAAATATCCTGAAGGGACATCGCTGTGTGTAATTTCCTGTACTGGGACATCGCGTTGTTTTAACCGAATTTACTTTGCTTGTATTATCCTGTACGGGAATCCTGTGTATTATCCTTACGGACATCGCTTGTAAAATTATCCTGTATTTACATGCGTGTTATTACCCTTTACGGGGAATGCTGGGGTTATTATCCTTTAGGGGACACCCCGCTGGTGAAAAATTTAAACCTTCTGCCATTTGGGTGTTTTCCACTGGTTTTCGTGTTTTTTAATCCTGTACTATACAGAAACCCGAATTTTCAGGGTTTAAAAAATATTTTTTGTCCCTTTCCTGATTTTCTTAATCTTTGAGTTTCCACACAAAATGTTTTCAACCCACCAAAAAATTTTACATTCTTAAAAAAACAAAAAATACAAAAAACACAAAACAGTTCTTAAGCAGGTTTTAATTTTTAAGGAAAAATATAAAACCACAGGCCCTGTGTAAAAAAGTAATTGACCTCAAAACGAATAACGGGTTCGCCACCATTACAAACAACTGCAATCAAACATTTGTAAAAACTCCAATGATTTTTTAAAATGCTTGGAGGAATTTTTTGGCCCCATCATCTTTGCAGAATTGTTTGAAATTTAAACTACATTGGAGGTTTTCAGATTTGAACCACTTTTTAAGTCAACCCCACAGCATCTCAACTAATAAAGGAAAGGACTTACTCACCACTCCAAACCCCTCATTTTTTTCCCCAAAACCCCATTCAGAGGGGACTTTGTGTGTTTTCGATCTTGCCGCTCATAACCAAGTGTGCTTCAGCTTGAGGTCACAACAAGACCAGATTTCCCCTTTAAAGGGTTTGTTGGTAAACGGCTAATTCAGGGGTTCTTTTTAAACACAACAAGTTTTCCAGTCCTGAACAGCAAAACACCCCCCGACCTCACACTACCCCACCCCATTTTTTTACTTTTGGTATGATGTTCATTACTAAATGCTGTGTTGCTCTACCCTGATGTAATGAGACCTGCACCTTCCAAAAAGTTCTTTTGGTCGGTCCACAGAATCTTCTTGTTGGGGATCATCAGGATGTTTTCTGGCAAAACTGAACCGAGCATTTATGTTATTTTTGCTCAGCGGGTTTTTGTCCTGACTCTGCCTTTCGGCCTTTTTTTGCTATCCTTTCTTTTGGAGTCATGAAGGCGACCTACGGGAGTCAATGAACCCAGATTCTTTGGATGTTGTTGTGAGGTGTTTTGGGACTTCATTGAGAGCTATGATTACCTGCCGTTACCCCAATCTTTTGCACTGGAAAAGAAATGACATCTCACTACTACCCGACGCTTACTTGCCGGGGACAGTGAAAGACTACGGGGGCCGCTACAGAGCTGTCTAGTGCATACTTCTAAACACCCCGCGTATAGCAGCTATACCCCACAAAGACGTTGTGTGAACATACCTTTACAAGGAGCTTTATGGCAAAAATTCTCAACAGTTTGATTCCTGAATTGCCCCAAAAAAGGGTGCTTTCACACAAGGCATTTTGGTGCATTTTTTCTATAGAGAAATGCACAGCAATAAATGCAGTATAATGCTGTGCATTTCTGTAAAAAAAAAAAAGAAGCAAAAACGCACTGTGTGAAAAAAATGTATCATTTTGAATTGGGAGTTAAATAGTCGTCCTCATCCTGCTGTTCACATTGTGACATAATGAGTCCATGACACCACCTTACAATTGATCAACAGGACCTCGCCATTGGGAGACTTAAAGCAGGATGCTCTCAGACGGAAGTGGCCACTGAGCTTAGAGTGTCACAGTGTCATCAGCAGGTTGTATCAGAGAGACTGGAAGAGTCACAGAACGGCAAAGAAGTGAATGTCCTTTGGCTCTATCACACACTGATGACCGCTTCATTGTAACCAATAACCCGTGGAACCGGATGATGACGCCGCACAACTCTAGGCATGTGTAAGGCAGGTGAGGGGCCCCCAAGTGTCGCGTCAGACAATTCGTAACCGTTTACCTTGCCTTACTGGAATCTGAAGCACAACACCAATAAATGTAACCATTAAGATTTTGTGAGGCTTCTAAAAACGGTTATCATCAAGCGTACTGTGCTGCTATTTGTAAGGTAGTGTTAATTGAATTGGATGTGCGTGAATTGCATTGGTCTGCTAATGTATTCTACTAAAGGGGAACCACGCGAGAGAGCAGAAACCACCAGGTTTGTAGGTTTCATCATTCTCCTAATGATGTCAGTATAGTCATATGGTTTAACCTTTGTCAGCTTTGTTATATAACATCAAAGGCAGATATTTTGGCAGATGAATCATTGTTTAATCTCCTTAATTATATTTACTCTTCTTCCCAATGTAAGTAAGGTTGGACTATTCATAAAAAATTAAAGGGAACCTGTTACAGAGTTTACGCCAGCTTAGTTGAGGACAGCACATGCTAGTGACAGACGTGCCATTTCCAGCGCTGTGTTCCTTATTCTGTAAGATGCAGATGTTTCAGAGCATTTAAGGCTGAAGTCTGGAAGATTTCAGCCTGTTCTGCCAGAGAAGAGTCCGCTTAATTCATGGGTAGGTGTTAGCCTCGCCCTTCCATAGCTAGCCCCGCCCATTCACAGCTGATTCAACCTTTTTTTTTTTCCAAATTGTTTTTATTGGTTTACAAGTTTAATCAAACAATTGTAACAGGGGGTGGGGGGAAAGGATGGGGAGGAAGGGAAGGGGGTAAGGATATGTACGAGAGGCATGGAATATTAGATTATGATTTGAAACAATATATACGATGTCCAGGTGCTCGAACTCTTGAGAGAGCTTAAACTAATCTTAAATCTCAGATAGAAACACTAAAGTCCTGGTAAAAATGCCAGCGTTAGAGTTGGATCCTTAGGTGTTGGTTCCAGATGAGGATCATGCTGTTCCTCTCGGGAGTTGTCCACCCCGTTCAGAGGTTTAAGGCCGACGTTCAAAGTGTCGTTTGGTCCGGGTTGATGCTTGGAGAACAGGTTGCTCACCTGAAGACATAGAGGCTAATGTAGCTTTTTGTTGCGCTTACTAATGACGCGGAGAGAGTCACCCAGCCCTCCAAGGTCACGGGTTTAGTATGGTGGGAATTAGTCGATTCCAGTCCGAATTATCGAAATCATGGTGTCAGCATTGGTGTTGAGCGTAAGTCTTTTAGTATTGATTCGCTTTAGAAGTCATCAGGTTCCTTGCTTTAGGTCTCTATTTGACTTTGAGACCTGAGGGTAGCGTTCCATATTCTGACAAAGGTCATGGCATTGTAAATAACATAGATTTTTGTTATGCTTGTTTCAAGTAATCATTAATAAACAACATTTACTAGAGAGGGACAGTGGGGTACGGGATAGAGGAGGGGACAAGGAACCAGAGACACGTGGAACCTCCCTCACCCATGTGTTGAAATTTAGGACTCGCCTTGTGGAGTCGGGGTGTAGAGATTTAAGAGCAACGTTCAGGAGTACCTCAGAGCGTTTGTCCTAGGTACCAGGTTGTGGTGCGGAAGCATGATCTTATGCGCGATTGTATATGGTTTGGGAGTATATCGATTATGGGTTGCCACGTTAGGAAGAATTTCTCTACCCTATTCTCTTTCTGGAGGGAGGCTTCCACCCAATCCATACATAATAGATATGTTAATTTGTCCAAGAAAATACGTAGTGAGTGGGTATTGGGACCTATCCAGGTCTGGAGAATAGTTTTCCTTGCTGCTGCCGATATGTAGAAAATTAATTGGTTAGTATGTCATGGGAGTTGTCGATCTGTGTCTCGCAATATGCCAAAGATGGCCCATTCAGGAGTTATAGGTGTAGAGAGGGTAGGAATCTTTGAATGCGACTCCAGAACGCCTGACTGACTGGACACGCCCAAAAGCAGTGGTATAGATTTGCCGTGCCCTCCCCGCACCTAACAGGATGTGACGTGCAGGCCCCCCAAGAGAGTTACGACTGGGGGATAGAACCTCGTAGTAGTATCTTGAGGGCCATCTCCCTGTAGGAGACATTGGCAATGCTTTTGGATGCCCTTAACGTGGCCTCCAACATCTCCACCACCGTTATTTGCTGGTTCAACCTTTAAATTTGAATAGGTGGAAACCTGTGAATAAACAGCAGGTGGGTGGAGCTGGCTGTTGGTGGGTGGGGCTAATGCCTACTCATGAATTAAGTGGACTCTTTTCTGGCAGAACAGACTGCAAAATGCCAAATTTCAGCATTAAAAGCAGATTAAGGGACACAGCGCTGGAAACAGCATGTCTGTCATTAGCTTGTGCTGTCCTCAGCAAGGGGGCATAACCTATGTGACAGGTTCCCTCTAGGATGCTTATCTTATTATGGAAGATAGAGCTTCCAGCAAAATGTTGACAATCCGAACTAGGTCATGTATTGCAGCGAGACAACATGGTAAGTGTTAGAGTGTGAGAACTATAGTGGTGTACAGTATAAGCTGCGAGACTTCATCACGCCGCTTACGCCAGCACACTGCTCCCGGCAGTCTTCTGGGACGCAAGCCTAGCTTTGCAGGGGGTGTGAGGTAAGCCTAGCATTACACCCACTGTGATGCTAAGGGTATGTTCACACCATGTACTGCAGCGCATTTAGTACACGCCGCAGTGCATCGTGTGTTTCGGGAGCTTGCGCTAATACGCGTGTTCCTCCATGGTGCGGGGGGGGCCACCAGCCCCATTGACATGCATTACTCGCGGCGCATATTTACTGCAAATAATTGAAATGTCACTTATCTCCCCGCGCTGTACGAGCAGGGAGAGGAGGCGTGATCCATAGTTCTCTATGAGAACTGCACCCCACAATAAGCTGTGTGAACATACCCTAATGTGTATATACAGCGCTCACTGAGTGCTGTATGTGCAATAGAGAAGGCAGTAGGGTAACGAACCATCCTGCTTTCTCCCTGCACAAGCAGTTGCAGAGCTATTGTGCAGTTGCTAAATCTGCGCGGCCGGTAGATAGTGATCCCTGGGCTGGCGGGCGGTCAGTGCCCCCCTCTGGTGAGCGGTGCCCCAGACAGTGGCCCACCTCGCACGCACATAAGAACGACCCTAATCCTATACGCTCTTCATTTGTCCTGGAGTCAGTATCCAGCAAATATGACGTCACGAATGACATGTTTTTCAGAGGTTGCAGTGTTATGCAGTGCAGGGAACAACCATGGGTGGTCTCCGCATCCAGTGGCTGGACATATGTGAAGCTGAAACTCGTGGGTGTTCCCACTTTTCCATCAAGTAGAACAGTGCATGTGGAGGAAGCAGGAAGAAGAGAGAGGATGGCAGCACATGAAACTGGATGGATACAGACGGCCAGTGCATGCTGGGAAATGTAGTTTTATAATATCATTATACCAAGTACTGACATAGTGAATACCAGCTTCAGAGACATGCAAACAGTATGACGGGACTCAGATACTGGTACAGACATTACTAAAAAAATAAAATGTTATGCACGTGTTCATTATGGTCTAGAAGTAAGATTTCAGGGGTTTTTGAATTTTGCTTTTCTTTTTGTTAGTTATCATGGAACACAACCTTGGATATGCCATCACTGGGTCTGAGAGGTCCGGTTTGTTTTTTTGGTTGACACATTTGTTTTATCATCCCTGCCTTCCAAGAGCCACAACTTCCATCTACACAACTTTAAGGGGTTTTTTTTTTGGAAAATTTGGGTTTTTTTTCTTTCCCCATGTATCGAAACATAAGAAATTTTAAATAAAAGTTGGGTAAAAAAAAAATAGTAAAATCTGACATTTACGACAGCAATTATGTGTAGCTTTTTTATTATTTATTTTTTATTTCTAAAAATTATTATTATTTTTTTTTTTTTTACTCTTTTAAACCTTCTTTTCCGCTTGTTCTTTGAGTGAACCTTCAGTATTTGACCACTAGGGGGTTTTTACAGCCTGCTGCATTGTATATGCAGCACAATAGGGTGTACTAGTTCCTGCCTGCGGTAGAAAATAGTAAAACGAGAAACGTGGTGGTGATGGACGCTTTCACAAGGCTTCCAGCTGCCACGGAAACCAATTGAGACCCCGTGATCTTACCAGGGCGTCCCAATGGGATTGAGAAACAATGCACAATGCAATTTCTCATTCATTTAGAAGCTGCCGCTGCTATTGGAATCAGTGGGAGTTCTGATTACAACCAAGCCTGTTTTTCCTGAGTTAGATGTGGGTGGATATCCTGATCATAGAATTCTAACGAGTCTGAAAAGTCCAATGTAGTCCAACAAATCAAATATATTTGAAAGGGAAAATCTGTAAAACTGCAGAAACACCAATTATGGTTTGGGTGACCAGTCTTTAAAATGGGTAAAGTAACTAGATTTTTAAAAAGAAAACCCCGGTTTGTTTGGTAAGCAAAGTCCTTTTAGGTAGTCAGGCAAGGTTCCAGGTAGTTATGCAGAGACAGCACCAGGTAGGTAGACAGGGCCCCAGATAGGTAGGTACGCAAGCCCCCAGATACATAAGTAGCAGACCAGGCCACAGGTAGTTAAGGAGGGTCCTAGGTTAGTAGGTAGATAAGACCCCATGTGGTTAGGCAAGGCCTAGGTAGGTAGGGATAAAGCCTTGTACTTTTCAAGGTACCATTTATTGTACCATATAATGTGTTTGGAAACCAAAAAAAATCCTCTGTGGGTTGGAACTGGGGAACAAAAGAGGCATACGTTGGGTGGTAAATAATGCTATTTTGTAATAAATTGGACTTTTAAGGACACAGCGACGCCTCTTATGTTATAACTTTTTATTCTTTTTCTTTTATTATTTGTAAAATGGCAGAAGGAGACGATTTGAAGTCTTCACAGTTTGAATATTATTAAAACCTTAAAAAATTTATTTGTAGTTTTAGTCACCTGAGGATATTTTACCCCTTGGGGGCCTGATCACTTGTACAATTCTCCACACACTAATATACTGCAGAATAGTGTTCATTTGTGGCTCTGCTATTACACCCTGTCTCGGGTTTTCGGTAAGATAAAAACTGCACTAAGATGGCAAACATGAAGGGCTTCTCTAGGCCCCCAGCTGCCATGATCACCAAATCTGCAGCCTTTTTATCGTGTCATAGAAGGGGTTATCTGCCTTTGAGAAGGGGTTTCCGTACTTTTTTTTAATGGCTTAGATGCTGCCCCCACATTGTCCACCGCGCTCAGTGGTTAAATGTCCTGGAAAGGATGATCCTGCCTCCAGCCCACTAATATCAGGTGTCAGGTGTAATTACTACCAGCATCTGCCGTGTATGGAGGTAGCTCGGGGGAGTGACCGCTCCATACCCCTTATAGGCAACCAGGATGTAAGTTACATCACATTCACTAAGGGGGTTTTTAATCTGTAGAGAAATCCTGCTAAACATAACTTTTTGTTTTCTGATGTTTTGTGGTGTTTTTTTGGGGTTTTGTTTACTTTGAGCTTGTACCTTTTCTGAACTAAAAGGATCACATCTTTTGGGAAAGGGTATTCATTTAAAATTAGAAGTGCGGGGGGAATACGGAAAGCTGTTTTTGGTTTTAGGGGTTTGTGGAGATTTGGTTGAAATGAAAAATTTTTTAAAGTTTTAGGGTTTTTTTGGAAAAATTAGGTAAATTTTTAAATTATTTTTTGATGCCGGGATTGCCCTTGGTGGGGGAACCAAATACTTGGGGCCTTTTTTAAACTAAGGAAAAAACAGCTGTTTTTTGCCATGGAAAAATGTAACCTGTTTTGTTGAAACCCATACCCCAAGGAAAAATTTTCGGGGAATAACATTTTGTCACAGATCCCAAAAAAATTGCCCCTGTTTTTTTTTACGGTTAGGATTTTTTTATGATTAAGAAAGCTTTATTAAAAGAAGGATAAAGAGTTCAAAGTTTTTGGAAAAAAAACCCAGAAAAAACATATAATCAAAGGGGAAAAAAATTTTATCCAAGAGAAAATTTTGATATACCAAAAAAGTTATGGGGCCCCTTTATGATCCAAAAAACCCTAAAAAAACCATTTTTAAATCAATCCGGAAACAGGGGGAAATTTGGCCTTTTAAAGGGGGAATATGTAAATTTTTTTTTTTTTTTTTTTTATTATTAAATAAGGGCCCTGATCCATTTTTTTTTTCCCTTTCTCAGTTTTTATTTTTCTTGATTGTAGTTTTTCTTTTGGGCTGTCATATATTTGGGGGAAAAGACATTTTTTTTTTAAATGTTTTAAAAAGGGCACCCAAGAGATATTTTTACAGCAGTTTCATGCCAATGGGATTTTTAAAGGGGACTGTTTTGTCCCATAAAATTGTATAGGGATTTTTTCACTGTGCAGGGGGGGGGGAAGGGGGACTGTTGACATCTCCTTTGTGATGGTGGACTCTGTGTTTTTTGTACACAATGGGTGTCTTTTCGGGGTGGCCCCTGCTTTTATGATAATAAAGGGGACACTGTAAAAATTTCCCCCTCTAAGAACGGGAGTGTCAGACGTTTTAATTGGGGCTTAGGGGCCCAAAGGTGAAAGGGGCGGGGACTTAGAAATTTTTTAAAAAATATTAAAAATTGATTTGGAAAAAAAAAAAAAACATAAAAAAAATTTCCCCTACAAAATTTTTTTAAACTAAAAATTTGATTTTAAAAAAAATTCATTTTTTTGTTTGGAAAAATTTTCCCTTTTTAACCCAAGGTACAAAAAAAAACCCATTGGGGGAATATTGAAATTTAAGAAAATTAAAAAAAAAGGGGCTTTTACGGTTTGGGAATTCGGAAAAAAAGGGGGAAAAAAAAAGGAAAAAGGAGAAAAAAAAGGGGATTAGGGAAAAAAAACCACATACACATTACCACAAAAAAAATCAATCGCCAAAATTTTAAAAGTGGGGAAAGGAATAAGAGGGGGGGGAAGACATGGGAAGGCAAATGGGGGGGAAAGGGCCCCACAAGGGGGAGGCCCAAAGGGGGAGAAAAAGAGAGGGTGGATGCAGGGGGCCCACAATTTGGTTCTATTTTGACCAATTTTAGGGAAATGAAGCAGAATTTTGGAAAGAGGCCGGGGCCCCCAAAAGCCCTAGTAAGCTGAAAACATTTGGGTCTCCGGGGGGGGGCCAAAAAGATTGCTCCATAGGGTTGGTTGGCCCTTTGAAACCTTTTCCCCAAAAACAGGGGGGATTAGGGGATTTCCAATGGGGGGGAATTATTTTTTCTTCCCAGCTTGAAAATAGGGGAGGAAAGAGTTTTTTTTTGTACGGGGGAATTGAAAGGTCGAACATAAAAAAAAGACCCACCCATGGGGAAATTTTTTTGGAAAGAGACATTGGGAGTTCATGAAGGACTCGGAAAGGATGCCCCCCAAAAAACCCTTTTAAGGGGAGGGGAAAGGTCCCCCCAAAAATTTTAAACCCAATTGGGCCCGGGCCCCCCTTGGGCTTCGCCAACAGAAATTTAAAGGTTAAGGGTTTTTTTTTTCCCTTTTAAAGGGGGTTGGGGCTTACCAAATTCCCCTGTTGGGGTTTTAAACCTTTCCCCAATATAGTTCTGGTGCGGTGGGGATTTTCCAATAAAAAACAGTATGTTAGTGATGGGGAATAAAAGGGGGGAAAGGGCAAAAAAAAGGATGGCGGCAGGGGGACCCCAAAAGTAGACCAAACCGGAGTGTGGCGTTTGATTTGGAAGGAGGCTCCCATCGGGGGGGAGGAGGGGGAAAAATGGACTGAAAAAGGGGATCCCCAAACCCGAACCCAAAAAGGAATTGAAAACCCCAAATATAGGGAAAAGGATAGTTTTGGGGAAAAGAATTTTGAAACGGAAAAAAAAAAAACAGCTGGAGCCCCGGGGAAGGGTGTTTTTAAATTAAAAAATATTTTCTTTATTTTTCTAATTTAAAAAAAAAAGCGGTGAAAAGGGAATTTTTTTAAAAATTCCCAAAAATTTACTGCAAATGAGGGAAAAGGTTTTGGGGGAAAAAAGGGACCCCTTCCCCCTTTAAAAAGGGTTTCTAAGTTTGGTTTTTGGATTTTAAGGGGACCAAGCCCTTTTTTTTAAAATGGAAGGGCCCAGGTTTTTTTGAAAAAAACTTTTCAAAAACTTTTCCCTTTACCCATTGTTTCAGAATTTTTTTCTCTGGACAAAATTTGTGCTTAATTTACAATTAATTTTGGGTGAAAAAAACCCTTTTTAGGTGTAAATAATACCCGAAATTTTGTGAAAATTTTTGGAAAAAAATTTTTTGCCTTTTTCCCCAAAATTTTTAAAATTTTTTGGGTGTGAAAGAATCACAGTCCACCAAACAAAAAAAGTAAAAAAATGAACATCAACCTATGTCAAATTTTGTTGGCATTTTTTTTTTTAAACACCCAAAATTTTTTTTTTAAGACTTTTTTGGGGCTTTAAAAACCCTTACCCCCGGGGGTCATTTTTGGGGGCCTCTCTGACGACCCCAAATTTTTTTTTAAATTTGTCATGTGTCACTTTATGTGAGAATAACTTTTTGACATTTTAAACCCATCCATTGATTCAGAGATTGTTTTTTCGTGAACCCCTAATGGGGTTTTAAGAAAGAAAGAAATTTTTTTGGGCCAAAAAAAAGAAAAAAAATTTTTTTTATTTGTGGGGGAAAAAATCAAAAAAAATCGTGAAAAAAAGGGGAAAAATTTAAACAAATTTAAAACTTCAAAAAATTTTTTGATTAAGGGGCAGATAGTTATTCCCCTCAAAATAGTTTATAAATTGGGATTACCATATGTCTGCTTTTTTTTTTGGCATCATTTTTTTAAAAGTCCTTTTTTTTTTTTTTTTTCGACACTAAGGGGCTTATTTAAAATTTAGTAGTAAAATTTTTTAAATTTTAAAAAAAAATTTTCAAAAAAAATTTTTTTTTAGGGGGCCCCGTCCCGTTCTAAAAGGGGCTTTGATTGAATTTATGTTAAGGGTAACCCCCAAAAATGGGCCCCACCCAAGAAACTACACCCCTTTTAAAATATTAAAAAACCCCATTTAGGGTTAAATTTTTTTAACCCCAAAAGGGAGTTTCACAAGGAAAAACCCAAAACAAAATTGGGAAATGGGAAATTTTTAAAATTTCCCCTTTTTTTTTTTAGATTTTCAATTTTTATACATTTTTTGAAAAAGAAATTAAAATTTTGAAAAGGGAAAAGAAATTTAATATTTTTTTCCCCCGATTTTTGGTTTTCAGGATATTTTCCCAAAGTGGGCCCCAGTGCATTATTTGGGTAAACCCCAAAACCCAGAATGGAGGAAACACCTTTCTGGAATTGGGGGGTCAATTTTTTATTACGATTTTTTTTAGGCCCATTTTCAGGTTTTAGGGAAAACCCCAAGGGGCCCCCAAAATTAATTTTAAAAAACCTAAAAAGACCCATATTGGAAACTACACCCCTTTTAAAGGGAAAATAAGGTGGTAGTGGCATAAAAGGGGCCCCCCGGGAGGTTTTTCAAAAAATTTTAGGTTAGGGTGAAAAATGGAAAAAAAAAAAAAATTTTTTCCCCCTTTAAAATTTCAATTTTTTGGGTGAAAAAGTTTAAAAATTTTTTAAAGGGATCCTGGAAAAAAAAACACCAAAAATTTGTTTTTTGGCCCAAATTTTCCCAATGGGGGTTTTAACTTTTGTTTTTGGGGGAAAATGGGGAGGGGGGAAAAAGGGGGAGGGGGCGCTATTTTGGTTTTGGGCAAGGGTATTTGGGGGGGCCCTGGGCGCATCTTCAAAGGGCCCCCCAAAATACCGAAAAAACAGGTTAAAAACCCTTTCCCGAAGGTTTCCCCCTTTTGATTCAAATCCCCAAGGGATTCTCTAGGGGGTACTGTGCAATTTTGGGGGGACAAATTTTTCCGTGTTTTTTTTTAGGGGGTTTGGGGCCCGGAAAAAGGGGGGGAAACCAGTTTCCCCCATTGTTTTTTGGGCCTTTAAATTTTTACAGTATTGCCTACGGGAAAAAATTTAAAAGGGATAACTTTTTCTTTTGGGGGGGGTAAAATTACAAAAGGAAAAATTTTTATATAAATTTTTTTTTGTTTTATTACTTTTACCACAATAGAAGCGAGTTTTATAAAAAAATTGGTTTTTTTTTGTTTTTCCCAATTTTGACAGCCTAGCTTTCTTAAAATTTTTTTATAGATGTGGGGTTTTGGGGTTGTTTTTTTCGAATTTTTTATGGGTTTTATTGGGTACCCTTTTCGGGGGGATGTTATGCTTTTAATCACTTTTTATTTAAAGGGTTTTTGTGAGGCATTTTGTAAAAAAAATACAGAAAACCTGGTAGTGTTTTTTTTTTTTTATTTTTTTTACAGGGGCCCCTTTTTGGGAAAAAATGACAGGCTAGTTTTACTCAGCAGGTTTATTTTTCGAAATTTCAGCGATAAAAAAAATTTGAAAAAAATTTTTTTTGTTTTTTTGCTTTTACACAATAAAAAAAAAAAACACTTTTATTTGAAAAGGAAAAACGTTTTTTTCATCCCGCAGTCTGAGAGCCATAAAATTTTTTTTTTTTTTCTGTTTATGGAGTGTAAAAGGGACTTTTTGGTTTTTTGGGGGTTAGTTTTTTTTGTTAAACCCTTTTTTGGGGGGGGCAAGAAATTTTTGATAAATTTTTAAAAACCATTTTTTTGGAAGGGAGGGGGAAGAAAATACTGCAATCCCAGCAGGGTTTTTTTTTAAATTTTTTTTTTTAATAGGTTTTCCCCTGCGTATCCGTGACAAGTTAATTTTACCTTGGGGTTGGAGGATTTCAGGGGATACCCAAAATTTTGTTTGTTTTTTAATTTTAAAACACGATTTGTTTTTGAAAAAAAATTTTTTTTTTGGTTGGGAAACAATATTTTTTTCATCGTATCTTTAATTGGGCCCGAACATTTTAAAATTTTTTTAAAAAAGGCTGTGTAAGGACTTTTTTTTTGGGGATAAAAAGCCTTTTTTAAATTGGGGTCATTTGTTTAAAATTTAGTTTTTGAGGGCTTTTTTTACTTTCCCTTATTGTGGGTGGGGATGAACAATAAATCGCAATTCTTGGGTGTTTTTTTTTTTTTTTGGGTTTTCCCCTGGGTTAATTAACATGGAGAAAATTTTTTTGGGTGGGTCGAGGGTGGGGGTAACCAAAATGGGTACTTTAAATTTTTTTTTGTCTTTTTTTGGGGGGGATTGGCGTTTGGAAAAGTGGAAAAGGGAATGTAATGTTTTTAATTTTTTTTTTGTGTTTTTACTTTTTTTCACTTTTTTTTTTTTACTTTTTCCCCAATTTTTTCATTTTCCCCGGGGGGGAAATTTATGAACGGGGTCTTAGATGTTTCATGCAAGGAGAAGCACAAACAGCCTTTTAGCTGGTAAAAATGGTCTCCCTGGAAAAGTCAGGGCAAGGCCCCCAAAGATTGGGGGGGCATCGTGAAGGGGCACCAAAAAAAACCCGGTTTCTGTCCTCAGTGTTCCGGTGGGTCTTTGGTAGGGGGAACTCATTTGGGGGGGCTAAAGCCCTTTCTGCGCCGGTTTGCGGGGAAAAGGAAATCACTCCGGCCCTTGGGGGGTTCGGCATTTGGGGCCGGTAATATACTGCCGGTTTATGCCCCGCCTTTTTAGGGGTGTGAGGGAAGATCGGGCCCTTGGGGTAACTCAAGGGGGAAATTTGGCGGGTGAACCCGCTACCCCCAAATTTGGCCGGGGATGAGTAAAGGGCAAAGTCATTTAAAGGGGGGAAAAATAAATGCAAAAATTTTTTAAAAATTTTTACAAAAAATTTGCAGAGCAAAATTTTTCTGTGGGGCCCGGCCCCTTCTGAAGGGTTTTGAGGAGGGTTTTTAGTTTGAAACCCCCAAAAAATTTAACCCCTTTTTAGAATTACACCCCTTAAAAAATAGCAAAACGCATTTAGGAAGTTTATTAACCCCTTTTGGTTTTTTCGAAAAAATTAATGGAAAAATGAAAATGAAATTTCCCAAAAATTTTTAACTTTTTTGCAAGGTTTTTCCCATTTTGTTCATTCCTTTTAAACCCCTAGAATTTTTTAAAAAAATTGCAACTAATAAAGATTTCCTTATTAAGCAGTTTTTTTTTAAATACCCCACTTGGGGGCCATATGGGGTTTTTTTGGGGTTTTAAAAACCCCAGAATTTAAGGGCACCTTTTTTTTGTGAATATTTTTTAGGCTTTATTTTGGATAGTGATGGGATTTACAGATTTTAAGGGAAAAGAAATTACAAACGGGCTTTTAATGATGGGGCAGCTATAAAATAGAGTGGGGGTGGGGGAAAAGGGATTGGCAATGAAGGGGTTTCTTTTTGTGTGTGTTTCCCTGTATTTAGCCCGTGGGTTAAAACTGGCCGAAAATTGTGGGAAATTGAAAGTGGGAAATGTCGGGTTCCCACAGCCTTTCCACAAATAGATCACAGGGGCAGTGAAATTTTGGGAGTGGAGGGTTTTAAAAAAGTTTTTTTAGGTGTGACAGCCCCGATCGCAGCAAAGGGCATAGGACCCGCACAGAAAATACCCTTTTTCACTCTTTAAAAGGGCGAGCCCCAAGGATGGGAAAGTTTTTAGCCCGTAACCAGTGGGGTCAGCAGGGCTGGGTGGGCCCAAACCCCGCATTTCCCCAGAGGGGGGTCAAGGTGGGAAAGGGGGTTGGTCACCCCTTTTGAAAATGTGTAATTTTGCTGTCAGAAAAGCAATTAGCATAGGGGCTTTCATCTTATTTGAAAGGGAGAAAGGGGGAAACTTTCCAAGGGGAAAGTTGGGGATGAAAGGTTTGTGAAACCCCCTGAGTTCAGAAGGGAGGGGTTCCCTTTAAAGGGGAATTATAGCTGTTGTATGCAGAATAAAAACTCCAAAAAAATTTTTTTTAATTTTTTAAAAAATTTTAAAATTCCCCCCCCATTTTTTTAACGAAAAGGGGCAAGGGAGGGGAAAAAACCCCTGTTTTCCCTATGAAAGATAGATAAAAATTTTTACGTTTCTAAAACAAAAAAATTTAAGCGTAAAAATTTAAAATTTGGGTAAAAAACATATGTTGTTATTTAACCTTTTTGGGGAACCCTTTACCTTAAAGTGGGAAATCCACCATGTTTCACGTTTTAAGAATTTTTTTCGGGGGGTACCTCCCCAAAAGGGTTTAAAACCCTTTTTAATGCCAAAAAAGGGAAAAGAAAATAACACCCCCATTTTTTTTATAAAAAGGTTTTTTTGCCATTTTAAATTTCCGGTTTGTTAAAGGTTTTGCATATATTGGGAAAAAGGGCGACGGATACGTGGGCTTTAAAAAATTGGCGTCTACCCCCTTTTTGAAAAGTTGTAATTTTGGGTGCATGGGAATAAAAAAAATATGACAAACTTCTTTTTGCAATTTATGTATGAAGTTATATTAAAAAAAAAAGTTTCAGGTCACCGCAGACAAAAATGGGTTTTGGTTAACTTGCATTGGAGCAACATTTTTTAAAGCCCAATTTGTTCATCCCGGGTTTTTGTTACCCCAAAAAAAGAATGAGGAAGGGTTTTTAGAACGTAAAATAGAATAGGGGGTATTTAATTTTTAAAATAGGGGTTACCTTTTTTTTTGCGGGCATAAAGAAAAATTTCCCCTTTTCTTTAAAAAATCTCCTCAAAATTTTTAAAAAGGGTTTTTATAAAAAAAAAATGGTTTTAAAAACTTTTTAATTATTGAAAAAAATTTCGGGTTTTACTGTGGGGTATTTGGTAAAAAATAACTTTGTTCCCTTGTGTATTTTTTTATAAATTTTTTGACGTATGTTCAAAACTCTTTCTGTTAAAGGTTTGGGCCAAATTTTTGGCCCCTTTAAAAGCCCAAAACGGGGGTTTCCCCCGGGTTTTTAAGCCCGTCACAAAAAAATTTTTTTTTTCCTTTTCTAAAGTATTCAGTAACCACCCGAAAATATTTTTTATTGAGGCAGTTTCCCCCATGGGGGAAATTTTTTATGAATTGGGGGGGTGGCCCGAAAAATTTTTGCTTTTTAAAAATTTGAATTTTTGGTGTAAGGATTGCGATAGGGGGGATTAAACCACTACCCCCTGGTTACCCGAATAGTGAAATCCCGGGAAAAAAAGGGGGATTTTTGGGTTCCCTTTAAAAGGTAAATTGTAAAAAACATGTTATTCTATTAACAAATGGGCCCCAAAATTTATGGGGCTCCCTCTCCGTACCCCCCCCCACCGGGGAAAAAAGGGGGGGCCCAAAAAAGACCCTTTTTCCCCTGATGGGGGGAGAGGGGAGGGACGGGTTTTTAGAAAAGAGGGGAATTTTTTTTCCCCAATGACATAAATATATTTGCCAGTGAGGGGGAAAATTTTGCACCCATAGAGGAACCCCTGCACTGTAAATAAAATTCCCCATCAAAGGAAAAAAAGTTATGTTTCACCAAAAAGTCTACCGACATGATTACGAATTCGTTTAATTCCCTAGTATGTGGCCTAAAGCGTGTTAAATGCGATTCCAGACATATCAATGCCTAATCATGTGGTATGGATGGATACAACCCCACGACATCACACAAGATCCATGATGAATCACTTTCCCATGGAACTTGTGTCATAATGGCAATCAAACATTGATTAAACTTGGAAGATTGGAAACCAGCGGTTGTAATATGTCATCCAACCAAGCCCCTAAAGGTTCTCCCAGTGAGCCAATACCAGCCACGATCTGTCTTAATGGGGGGGGGTGTATTTTTGTGTATTTTGGGGAATGAATGGAAAATAGGAGTGACCGGACACTCCACAAATAATTTTTCAGCCCTTGTTGTAGTAATAGCACCCATAGTTACACCTTCTTGTAATAATCTCTGTAATTTGTTTTTGAATAAATTCGTTGGGTCAGATGACAATGGGCGATAAGTGTCTACATCTTGTAATAATGCAAGATTTAACTTACGATATAAACCTACATTAAGTACAACATTTGCCCCCCCTTTATCTGCTGGACGAATCAGTAGGTCTGTATTTTTCTGTAGTTCTATTATAGCACTTTGTTCAGACTTAGATATATTATTTTTAGTAGGGTAAGTTTTAATTTTTTCCTGTAATAACAAGAGATCATGTTTCACATTTTCTTGAAATAAATCAAGACCTACTGGGCGAGAATTAATGGGATAAAAATTACTCTTTTTTATGGTTCTAGTGGGGTGAGAAATTGGTATAGACGACATGCTCTCACTCTGTAAACTCCGCAACATTACAAGGTTGCATGTATCCTGAAAAGATGAAAACAAATTATCAACATCATCCTCTCTCCTGACACTACTATTGTGATTATCAACGGTTTCAATATTTGAGAAATGATTTTTTAGTGTAATATTTCGTGCAAACCTATTGATATCAAGAAGTGTAGCATACAAATCAAAATTTCTGGTGGGAACAAACCCTAAACCCCTGGATAACAAAGACAACTGTGAATTTGTCAGGATATAACTGGATAAATTAATTATTGGCCTATATACAATCTGTGTTTCCAAGTCCTCGTTTGGTGGCTTTTTATGTTTCCTGCCTGCTCTTCTGCACCGTTTTTTGAAGGCAGACCTCTACTCTGGTTAGTCTTTCTGGTTGTCATACGTTTGCCTGGTGAGCTGTTTTTTCACTTATTGTGGATGCATATGAATGATATTTTGGTTATAGGAAATATAACTGCTGGCCTGCTGTATATTTCTCCTGCAGCATACGATTTAACACAAAACCATCTCTCTGTTCCCCCTCTGTAGTGAGCTACCAGAATGTCAGTGTCTGACTCATAAAAGATCCTGGAAACATGACTGGGAATATCAGCCATATCAGACAGCTGTAAGTTGGTGGGTGAGATGTGGAATTACAGTGCGGCTACTTGTAGGTCGCAAGTAAAAAAGGAAACCTTATATGAATATTTTTTTTCCCACAGAGCATTACTTGTAAGGGTTCCTGACACTGCTTCTTTAAAGAGAACCTGTCCCATAGATTATGCCCCCCTTGCTGAGGACAGAACAAACTTGTGACAGACCTGTTGTTTCCAGTGCTGTGTCCCTTATTCTGTAAGATGCTGTAGTTTTAGAGTATTTAGCACTCAAATCTGCAGTTTTCAGCCAGAAAAGAGTCATTCAAAGGCCGTGTTCACACGGCTTATTCACGGCGGATTTGTGCGCCGTATTGAGCGCACAAATCCGCCGTGAATACGGGACGGGGGCGGGGCCGGAGCGAGGCGGGGGCGCCGCTCCCGGCCCCATAGACAATGCATTATTTACGTCCGCGCCTGGATAATGTGCATGTCACTTTCTCCCCCCGCGGCGGATTTGCCGAGCGGGGAAGCAGACGGATCAACTGTTTCTCATGAAGCATGTGTCTTACTCGTAGATGACTCGAGGATTTGGCGCCGTATTGAAGCCAAATCTGCGCAGAATACTGGTCGCCAATCCGTCTGCAAATAAGCCGTGCGAACGGGGCCAAAGAGTCAGTTTTTTCAAACCCCGCCCACCTGAGGCTAGCCCTGCCCACCTCAACTGATAAACCTATTACTTTGAATTGGTAGAAACATGTGAGTAACTTTCAGTGGGCAGGGCTAGCCTTTGGTGGGCGGGGCTAACGCCTGCTCATGAATATGATTTGTGCTGTCCTCAGCAAGGGGGGCATAAACTATGTGACAGTTTCTCTTTAAAGGGGTTCTACCGGAAGAAATATAAATATATAAATTTCATATCATATTGAAAAAATGCTTGAATACCTTTAATTAGAAAAGTCTGATTGTTTTGCCTCGGGGATAATCATTATACCAGAAGAAAATGGCGGCCGGGCTCCTTTCTGTGCAGAAAGCTGTCCTGGAATGTAGAGTACAGCAGTAGGACAGGCTCAAAGTTACTTCCTGGTTAGGCTGTCTGGCATCACTGAGCATGTGTGCTATAGTCAGGGTTAGGCTGTCTGGCATCACTGAGCATATGTGCTATAGTCAGCGTTAGGCTGACTGGCATCACTGAGCATGTGTGCTATAGTCAAGGTTAGGCTGTCTGGCATCACTGAGCATGTGTGCTATAGTCAGGGTTAGGCTGACTGGCATCACTGAGCATGTGTGCTATAGTCAGGGTTAGGCTGACTGGCATCACTGAGCATATGTGCTATAGTCAGCGTTAGGCTGACTGGCATCACTGAGCATGTGTGCTATAGTCAGGGTTAGGCTGACTGGCATCACTGAGCATGTGTGCTATAGTTAGGTTTAGGCTGACTGGCATCACTGAGCATGTGTGCTGTTGTCAGCCTGACAGACTTTTGGTGTGAGGTAGGGCTGTGCAGTCTACAAAGCAGACTATTTCAAATCAAAGTGTTCATATATGTGTGTGTGTATACATTGCTATATATCAATACGTTCGTTGTGTATAGAGTATATACAATCTATAGCTCATCTGGGAGGAAGCAGCTGTTGTGGGATATGTAGTTTTCATAGCATGCGCCTAGGAACTGTAGCTCTATCCACTAATCCAGTGAGGAGAGATATCTGACATGGCAATAATATGCAATATAACAGCGTTTGTTAGTAGTTCAAACACTGTACATTGACAGAGATTTACTGCTTATCTTTACTGTTCCTCCATGATAGGTTCTTATTTTTTTGGTTTCTTATACAACCCCTATAGTCTGTGCTATATGTTGGTGTAGGTGTAGTTCTCCTATGATGGATGCTAGTTATGGCCCTATTTGAGATACACTAGTGTCCTGCTGTACAGTATATTTACAGCATATGAATTAAACGGGTTTTGCCACGATGTAATGTTGACGTGGGATCCTCCAAAATGGGTATTTAATCACTTTTCTAAATATATGTGATTACAAAAATTGCAGTCTGAGAGAGCTATATGCTGCCTTACCTGCCCTTAGTTACTTAAAAGCTTGTAAGCGGGTGATTGATTGGCGGGCAAGAAATTAATTACAATTAGGCAGAATGTATAAAAAAATGAAAGGTTTATTACATAAATAGAGAAATAGAATTAAGATAGAATAGAATGATACTTAGCTGATAGTTACAGATGTTATCGATGCATAGTCGTGCACAGTGAAATGGGAGCCCCATGTTGTACCCTCAAAGTACAACACATTTCGTCCGATGACACATCAAGGGGCTCTGGGCACCTATCAGGCCCCAGCCGAAGCTCTGCTCTTAATGGCAAAGCACGTCTTTTTTATACTAGTCAGAGCAGTCTCCATTAATGCGCAGAATGCCCAAACATGGCATCTCTTATGTAGTTGTCTAGTCAGCTTTACCACAGAGACTTTAGAATTATCTGATCATCCATACATGGGGCAGTATGAGAATAGCTGTGCATTATGTAATAGTATCAGCTATGATCAGTACAGTGGGGGAAGAAAGTATCTGATCATCAGTGGTGTAATATTATCAGCTTTGAGCTTCTGAGCAGTCAGGGAGGGGTCACCAAGGTCAAACACTGTGAGCAGAAATAGACCTCTATTGTAAGGACAGCTGCAGCAAATACACAGAGATCTATCAGACTCGATAGAAACTTACGTATGTCTTATATATATTGTATCCAGCATATGTCTTATATAGACTGGATACAAAGTACATTAATGAGACATAAGATACATATTTCTATATCACATCTTTAGAATAGTGAAGAAATCAGGCGATACCTTTTAGAGGCTAACTGAGTATATTTGATAGTGAGCTTTCGAGAGGACTAGCTCTCTTCTTCAGACTGATGTTTATACAACAAACTGAAAATACACAGACTTTTTATACACACAAGACATGGATCTTCAAACGATCTTAGAATTCTTAAAAAATAACAAAATGCAATAATATAGGTACAGCAGTTATTTACAACCTGTCAAGAATTAAACAGTCTGGAAACCTGTGAGGCGTGACGGGAGTGATCAGTAATTATTTCTCTTATCTTTATATGCAATCAGGGGAGATTTGTTGCTCTCACAGTTCACACATAGCTTGACATGAAGCTGGCATGAATATTTAACCCATTTTGCAGAGTTTTAAATTTTTGCATTAATTTATATTCCCATTCCTTCCTCTGCCTCAGAGTCTTAAAATCTCCCATTAAGACCGTTACCTGCAAATCTTCCATGGAGTGATTATCTTCAGAGAAATGTGCGGCCACTGGCAGATCAGTTCTGTTGTTGTTAATGGTGAATCTGTGTGAATTCATACGCTGGCTGAGTCTCTGCCCTGTTTCCCCCACATAGAGGCCTGTGGTAGGACATTGCATACACATAATCAGATACACCACATTGCTAGACCTGCAGGAAAATGTCCCCCTAATTCTGTGCACCTGCTTGTGACTTGTGGGACAGGTACACTGTCAGAGTGTGGATGTGCCTGCAGGTCTTGCACCTGTTCTGCAGGCAGGGTGAGAGGCCATGTTCAGTTGGGGCCTTCAGGGCGCTCCGGACAATAATGCGCCGCAGGTTTGGTGGTTGCCGAAAGGAAAGGAGAGGGGGGACTGGGAATATGTCTTTGAGTTATTGTCCTTATGTAGCACAGGTTGAAGGCCCTGGGCAATCTTTCGTCGGCTCTCCCGCTGGGGGTTGGAGGGGACAACTAGGGGCACTCGTTCTTCCTTCTGGGTCTCTTTGTACGTGAGCAGACTGTCTCTGTTTATGGCGGCCGCTTTGCTGATTTGGTTTTGTCATTCAATTTTGGTCTTTATCCAAGTTTGAGAAATTTGTCCTCAGATCCAGAAGGTGCTTGTCCAGGTCTGCTTTGTCGGAGCAAATACGATTGTACCGTATAGCCTGGCTTGTACATAATAGACTGTTTTGTGTGCTTGGGGTGGGGAAGCTGTCATTCCTGAGGTAGGCCCTTCTGTCTGTCGGTTTGGTGGTATAAATGATGTGAGTAGCCGGTGGTCTTTGATGTGTATTGTAGTTTCCAGAAAGTGGATTTTGCTCTCTGAATAGGTAAGTTTAAGGTTAATGGTGGGGTGAAAGTTTATTGAAGTCATTATGGAATTGAATTAGGGCCTCCAGATGACAATGATATCATCAATATAACGGAGGTACATCATGGGTTTGGTGTTGCATGTTTTATAAATATGCTCCTTCCAGTGCCGCCATAAAGAGATTTGCATATTGGGGCGCTGGAAGGAGCATATTTATCAACATGCAACACCAAACCCATGATGTACCTCCGTTATATTGATGATATCATTGTCATCTGGAAGCCCTAAATCAATTCCATAATGACTTCAATAACTATCACCCCACCATTAACACACCAGATCCTACGAAAGATTGCCAAGTAAGTTCAACCTGTGCTACATAAGGACAATAGACTCAAAGACATATTCCCAGTCGCCCCCCCCCCCGCCGTCCTTTTGGGCAACCACCAAACCGGCGGGGCATTATTGTCCGGAGCGCCCGGAATGCCCCCACGGCAAATGGCACCTCACCCTGCCTGCAGAACAGGTGCAAGACCTGCAGGCACATCCACACTGCTGACAGTGTACCTGTCCCACAATCCCAACAGGTGCACAGAATCAGGGGGACATTTTCCTGCAGGTCTTCCAATGTGGTGTATCTGATTATGTGTATGCAATGTCCCATCACAGGCCTCTATGTGGGGGAAACAGGGCAGAGACTCAGCCAGCGTATGAATTCACACAGATTCACCATTAACAACAACAGAACTGATCTGCCAGTGGCCGCACATTTCTCTGAAGATAATCACTCCATGAAAGATTTGCAGGTAACGGTCTTAATGGGAGATTTTAAGACTCTGAGGGAGAGGAAGGAATGGGAATATAAATTAATGCAAAAATTTAAAACTCTGCAAAATGGGTTAAATATTCATGCCAGCTTCATGTCAAGCTATGTGTGAACTGTGAGAGCAACAAATCTCCCCTGATTGCATATAAAGATAAGAGAAATAATTACTGATCACTCCGTCACGCCTCACAACGTTTCCAAACTGTTTAATTTCTTGAAGGTTGTAAATAACTTGCTGTACCTAATTTTGCATTTTGTTATTTTTAAGAATTCTAAGATCCTTTGAAGATTCCATTTTCTTGTGTGTATAAAAAGTCTGTGTATTTTCAGTTGTTGTATAACATCAGTCTGAAGAAGAGAGCTAGTCCTCTCGAAAGCTCACTATCAAATATACTCGGTTAGCCTCTAAAAGGTATCGCCTGATTTCTTCACTATTCTACTACTTTCTATGGCTAACACGGTACAACATTATACTACTATATCACATCTTATAAGACACATTGTATAATATACATCCTATTCCACAGCTACTATTAGATACGACCTGACAAGAACTGCTGGCTGGGCTTGCGCAGATCACACGACTCTGATGAGAGGGAGCTGAAGAAGCTTTCAAGGCACCGGGTAGAAATATGTTGTCTTTTGTATACAGAATCCACTAGTTTTTAGTGTGATTATCTGAGTAGATCCTGCTTTATCTGATGACATAGGAATATGAATGAGCTTTCAACTGCTGTGGAGAAAAGGTGTTGTTTTTTTGTATACAGAATCCACCTAGTTTTTTGTTTTTATTATTTGGGTGAAACATTTCACACGATCCCTTATTGCACGGCTCTTTGCCTGTCATGTGTCTCTCTTCTCTTAGCTCAGCGTGGCTTGTTTACATTTGATTCTTAGCAGATAAGGCACGTCCTGGCAAAACCCCTTTAAGACAAAACCGTCTCTCTGGTCCACCTCTGTAATGAGCTACCAGTATGTCAGTGTCTGACCCATAAAAGTTCCTGGATATATGGCTAGGAATATCAGCCACACCAGCCACACATCTGTAGACCACTGTAAGTCAATGGGTCAGATGTGGAGTTACAGTGCGACTACGTGTAGGTGGCACTTAAAAAAGGAGAACTAATCTGAATATTTTTTTCCCACAAGGCATTGCTTGTAATGTTTTCTTGACTCTGCCTTTCATTTTCAGTTGGCGCTATATGTGGGTGTAGGTGCAGTCCATCTATGGTGGATGCTACTTAACATTTAGCTTAATGGAATAGCGTTCTGCTCTGCGCTGTCTCATCTAGGAAACTATGATAAATAGAAATTGGAAGTAGCCTAAGACTCTGCACACCATTGGGTCTTCTCACTGAGAACCTGCGCTCAGGGAAGAGGGGCTGGAAAGATGTTGTCAGTTTTCCCAGCAGCACAATACATAGACATGGCTAATGTGCTGAAGAGCGCCCCTGTATAACAGCCATACATATACACATATACACTAATAGGAAATGTATCACAGACGTATAGTGGGGAATTTACTACATTTCATTCGCTGAACTTTAGCTCAGGAATGTTGGAGTCAGATGCAGGAAATTTGTTAGCCTGTTTGTGGGCAAGAAACTGTACACCAGCTATGTGCTAAATTTCTGGTGTAAATATTACATTTCCATTTAACCCCCATTAATTTTTTTTGAGAAGTCTTGAAAATGGAGCTAAAATGTCAAAAAATATAATTTTAAACTTTTGTGTTACCTCCATTAGTTCTTAAAAAAAATGCAGCGTGCACAATGTAATATGCAGGAAATTTCTTGAGTGAAGGTTTGATTAATAGACCTGAGAGAAAATATGGCAGCAATCATTGTTAAAGAAATCGAGAAATCTGTAAAGAGATGATTGAGACGTCTCAGAAAATCAGAAGAATCTGCACAGAATCCATTCCTTCTATGTCAGGTCCATCATAGTCTCTGTGGAGAATAGAAAGGCAGATGTTGGACTATTTAGATGATATGGTGTCAGGGATTCATATACTGAGCATGCAAATATTCCCGTTATCCTCACCCATGGCTTTCCGCAACGTGCACATTAAATACATATTGTTCCAAAAATACGGCCACATTTTTCCCTGCGTAATAGATGTCAGATAATTAAGCACTAGGCCACTCACATCATCCAAGTCCTCAGTACCTTCAAATGTCCACAGGTCTTTACAAATCAATTCTCTAAGGCCCCTGTGACCCGGAGAGATTCTCCAATATATACCCCCGATAGTTGCCACTCATAGGTTGGTCTTGCAATAAAGGTAACCCAGCCCAATGGAGAACAAAAGAATAATGGGAGTCCAGGAGCTTCTTATAGCAAACGTGGAAAGAGCTCAACATGGGTTAATCATAGACTCTATAGTAAGAACGTCCCGCTGTCTCCCATAGACTCTATAGTAAGAACGTCCCGCTGTCTCCATAGACTCTATATAAGAACGTCCGCTGCTCCCCTAGACTCTATAGTAAAACGTCCTGCTGTTCCCATAGACTCTAAGTAAGAACCTCCCGCTGTTCCCATAGACTCTATAGTAAGAACGTCCCGCCGTCTCCCCTAGGACTTCTATAGTACCAACGTCCCGCTGTCTCCCATACACTCTATAGTAAGAACGTCCTGCTGTCTCCCATAGCACTCTATAGGGAGAACGTCCCACTGTCTCCCATATACCCTATAGTAAGAACGTCCCGGGCCTTTCCATAGACTTATATAAAACGTCCTGCTGTCTCCATAGACTCTATAGTAAGAACGTCCCACTGTCTCCATGTCTCTATAGTGAGAACGTTTCCCCTTCTCCAAAAGCCCCATAGTAAGAACGTCCCGCTGTCTCCCATAGACCCCATAGTAAGAACGCCCGTGCTCCCCAAACCTATAGTA